>VUQH01082641.1:0-10277 GCA_015106775.1 Etroplus canarensis | reverse complement strand
GCAGCATAACTGGGAGATGGTTTGGGGTCACCAGATCCGGTCTGATTACAAATTGGTTGAGAAAGCTTGTAGTTACAGACCGGATCTGGTGACCCCAAACCATCTCCCAGTTATGCTGCGACAGGCTCAGACTGCAGGGGAACTTCCCATGATGCACTGAGCATTTCTTCTCCACTCGCTTCTTTTCACCCCCGTGTGTTTACATGCCACTTTTATCACCCTCATAGTTTGTGTTATGGCTGCCCCTCCCAGAGCCTGGTTCTGCTGAAGGTCTCCTCCTGTTAAAAGGTAGTTTCTCCTTCCCACCACCACCAAGTGCTTGCTAATAATGTATCCTCCTATTATTGGTGATTTCTCTCTAATATTTTTACCTGATTATGTAAAGTGCCTAGATGACTGCTGTTATAAACTGATGATATATAAATACACTGAACTGGTTCAATAAAATTCTTCTGAATTAAGCAGATCACTGTGGCTGCTCCTCAGTTGGAGCCTTGTTTGTATTTTTTACTCACTGGTAAGTGTGCTGAGTATCTGCTCCTGGCTGGGGTCCGTCTGCTGCTTCTTCTTCTCCAGAATCTTCTTGACCGAGTCGAGCAGATCGAAGACCTGGGCGAGGTTACTGAGCACCGCCACCTCTACCAGACAGGAATCTGGGATCAGTGCGGCAATCAATCAAAGGGTCACTTGGTCAGTCAGAAAGGAGGAACAAATTCAGCTGTTGCACACAATAAATCATTATTATTACTGTAACAAAGCTATTCTAAAAAGCCTCCTGACTTTGGACAGTCATCCTTCAGCTTCTAACAGCAGCTGAATTTGTTCTTTCTTTCCATGCATTTCTCATTCACATGGATCAATGCGATCAATAAGTCATGCAAGCGCCTCTGTTTCAGCGATGCTGTTTCCAGCAGCCAGTGCACGTTGGCTTAATTCCGTACCTGTGTCCTGTAGGGCAGCCGGGTCTGTGCGGTGCTGCACGCTGTTTAGCAGCTCCACTAGCTCCGTGTTGATGTTGGTAACTACTTCCCCCAGCAAACCCACATCAGCAATGCCCTTCCAAAAGTTCAGCGTGTCCTCTGCAATCAAAAAAAAAAAAAAACAACACAAAGGAGTCTCAGTCAATACTGCGCACTGTGTGAGGAGATACACATGCTGTTATTGCACTCTAACAATCTGCGTTCGGATGTGTGTTCTGTGTGACCTGAGATCTCATGAGATCCCTTCTTGTCTGCAGACTCCAGTGAGCTCGAGCTCCAGTCCGACTTCCCCTCGGCTCTGTCCTCTCCAACTGCCCCGCTGTTACCCAGGACCACCTGAGCTGCAATTTGTATGAGAGAACACACATCATACCTGTAACGTGACTAAACAAATTAAACCAGAAAGTCAGTGACACAGCAGCTCATCTGGCTTACCATCCCACACACTTCACAGGTCACTGTAACGTGTGACGTACAGAAAGAAAGTGCAGAAAGATTTCCTGTCATTGGTCGGCTGTATTGCAAAAACTAATGATGCCTTCCTATCAGCTGGAAGTGGTCAAGCCATTCTCTTCTGACCTCAGGCCTTCTCTGCAAACTCTAGATCCTGTTGTGTAGGAAATGTGATCTATGACCAACTTGATTGAAAAAGGAACAAATCTAAGGGCAAAATATAGAAAATAAAAAATGTACAATAAGCTGGTTGCATAAGTGTGCACACCCTAAAACTAATACTCTGTTGAAGCACCTTTTGTTTTCATTACAGCATTCAGTCTTTTTGGGTAGGAGTCTATAAGCATTGCACACCTTGACTGCCCACTGTGTTTTATAAAAGTGCTCCAAATCTGTCAGAATGTGAGGGGATCTCTTGTGCACAGCCCTGTTCAGGTCACCCCAAAGATTCAGGTCTGAGTTCTGGCTGGTTCATTCCAAAACCTTCATTTTCTGGTGAAGCCATTCTTTGGTTGACTTGGATGTGTGGTTGGGGTCATTGTCGTGCTGAAAGGTGAAATTCCTCTTCAGCTTCAGCTTTGTGGCAGACATCTGAAGGTTTTGAGCCAAAATTGACCGACTAAAGCCCCAGTTCCAGCTGAAGCAAAACAAGCCCAATGCATGACCCTGCTACCGCCATGCTTCACCATGGGCGTGGTATTTATCTGGTGATGTACTGTTTTTTACACCACTCCTCTGCAGTTTCAGCTTTCCAGCAAAAATCTGAAGGTTTTGGGTCAAAATTGACTGTGTTCCATGGTATATGTAACGCTATGGAAATTTTGTGTCCCTTTTTCCTGCCTGATACCGTTGAAAAGTAAGATCCTTTGATGCTTTGTCAGTTCTCTGTGAACCATGACTTTTATTGTAGGATGGAATTAAGTCACTGTCAGAAAAAAGACTGGATGCTATAATTAACAGTTATTATAGTTTTGTATTTTCGAATTAGTTTTTATTGTCAATTTGTTTTGAGGTTTTGTTTTGAACTCAGTTTAGTTTCCGTTAGTTTCCAGAGTGGAATTTCTCATTTTAGTTTAGTTTTTATTAGTTTCAGTGTTAGTTTTTGTTTTCTGAATTATTATAAATATGGATGGTGTTTGTCAGGGGAAAATTTAAGGTGTTTAGATCAGAAATTACAATACAAACACAACACATTGTGAAGGCAGATGAGTCACAGTCATACAGACATCGTGAGTCTCAATAAACGGATGAACCACATCCTCATCAGACAGACTGACTGTCTCGTCTCCTTACCTATAATTTTATTTCAGTTTAGTTTCCTAATGTCGTTTTAGTTCATTTTGATTTTTCCAAAAGTCTCGTTTTGATTTCAGTTAACTAAAATTATTTTTCTCATGTACTTTTAGTTTTTAGTTTAGTTTTAGTTAACTATAATAACCTTGGTAATTGAATCCAAAAAGACTCAATGCTGTAGTGAAAACAAAAGGTGCTTCAACAAAGTATTAGTTTTAGGGTGTGCACATTTATGAAACCAGCTTATTGTAAATTTTTTTTTTACTTCTCATATTTTTTCTCGTAACAGATTTGTTTCTTTTTCAGTTGAATTGCACAGGTTACAGGTCACATTAAAGAGGGAGACTGTTTTGCAATGATTTGTTGTGGTATTACTTTTTAACATCAGAAAAACCTGGTATTTTAACACTTTCCACATCTTGTATATGCTTAAATGCACTGAGTTGTTGCCATGTGTTTGGCTGATTACACAGTTGCATTAACAAGCAGTTGAACAGGTATACTGAATGACTGTGTGTGTATATTTATACACATCTGTAACAGTTTTGCTACAGATTGAACTTTGTTGTTGGATGCTGAACTAAATCTTGTACTGATACTTGCTGCGTGTTTAAGGCGCCTTTAAGACAATTATACTTTCATAATTCTAATTGACAGCTCCATGATTCCAGCTTGTGTGTGTGTGTGTGTGTGTGTGTGAGAGAGAGAGAGACCCAGTAAATCACTTGCACCATGTTCGTGAAAAAATATTTGAAAGGACATATATGACATCTCAATGTCACTTCATTAAAAACACATGAATTGTCATCAGTTATAATGCTATAACACTTTATATAAAAAGTCATCATACTTTATGTGCAGACACGTGCTCTTGCAGTTTGAGCGTATCTATTTTTAGCCAGGAGAGATGCCCGCACCACCAGCATCACCCTCTTACTGTGTTTTCCATGACACTAACAAACCCACAGTTTCTTCATCAGCCTCGTACGCTTCCTTTAAAGCGAGAACCCTGACTGCCCAAAACACTTGTTAGTGAGAATTCGCTTCAGCCAGCTTCAGAATTCAACTCGTAACTGTGACTAGCAGAAACACAGTCACTGGTCTTTATGTTGACCCTGTCTTTTAACTGAAAAACAACACAAACTGGAGACTAAATGTGCCTAAACCAGAACATAAAAAAATCCAGTAGCATGAAGTTATGCTGACCATCTGGCTCACAATCCATCACAATTCACAGGTTACAGTAATGTGTGAAGTACAGGAAGAGGTTGGCTGGCCTGACCAAAGCAATGAGACCTAAAATCTACTGAGAAGTTAAGGAGGCTCACAGTCATGTCCAGGACAAATTCATTTTGCTCACCGCCAAGTGAAAGTGTTTAAGTTTTGGAGTACAACCCTAAGTCCAAAAACGTACTAAAAAGTAGTTAATTGGCAACAGGCCAGTGATGTGATTGGGTATAAAAAGAGCACCTTAGAGGGGCAGAGTCTCTCAGGAGTAAAAATGAGCAGAGGTTCAGCAAGGTGTAAGAATCTATAGCTACAAATTGTGAAACAATTTAAGAATAATGTTCCTCAATGTATAATTGCAGACTTTGAATGCTCCATCATCTACAGTACATAATATCATCAACAGATTCTGAGAATCTGGAGACATCTCTCTGTGCAAGGGACGTGGCTAAAAACTATTACTGGATACTGGTGACCTTCAGGCCCTCAGGCAGCACTGCATTACAAACAGACATGAGTCTGCCATGAAAATCACTGCAGGGGCTCAGGAACACTTCCATAAATCATCGTCTGTGAACACAGTTGGCCGTGCCATCCACAAATGCAGGTTAAAGCTCTATCATGCAAAGAAGAAGCCACATGTGAACACGATCCAGAAACACTGCTGTCTTCTCTGGACCAAAGCTCATTTAAAATGGACTGAGGCAAAGTGGGAACTTGTTCTGTGGTCAGATGAATGGACGTTTGAAATTCTTTATTGGAATCATCCAACACTGTGTCCTCTGGATTAAAGACGAGAGGGACCACCCGGTTTGTTATCAGCGCTCAGTTCTAAAGCCTGCATCTCTGATGGTATGGAGGTGTGTTATTGCCTATTGTACTGGCACTGTACTTGCACTGCGTATGCAGTGTCCCAAACAATTTGGAACTGGGGTCTTATTATTGGGTACGTGGTCAATAGTAACCACTGGCATAAAAAGCATGAAAATATATGAACACATCAAAAAGATTGTAAGCATAATAGTTATAATAGTGAAAGGAAGGATTTAACTGTGTGTGTGTGTGTGTGTGTGTGGCTTTGGTCTTCTCTGTTCTCACCTTGAGAGGATGTGGGCGTGGTCAGCCCGATGCCGTCCGGAGGGAAACGTGTGTTGTTGATTAGAAGGTCAAACTTGGTGCTGCGACACGTGTTGGTGCACAGCGTGCTGTGCTGGTAGAAATCCAGCTGACCAGAGTCCATCATTTTTCTGAAGAGCAGAAGTGAGGAAAAATAGAAAAGCAGAGTAAATAAAAAAAGGCTGAGCTTAACCGGCGATCCTATCGGTGCTGTCAGAAAACTTTGCATCTTTCAGAAGCAATGTGCCTTTTCTGATATGTATCACTGAAGACATATTCCTGCGAAAAGGCAGAAATGCCAAAACATTTCCAAAGAAATATAATTATCCATTTATTAATGCACAGCAGCCCACAGTGCCAGAGATGTTTAAGCCCTGTCTGCAGAGCTGAGGAGAACTGCAGAGTCACAGCCAGATTTTGAACAAGCAGCAACAACTTCCAGATTAAACACATCGTTTCATAGACTGTTACTATTGATTAGTGCGGCTTTAAAATGATATAGAAAAATCTATTTCCATCAGTCAGCGAGGCAGGAAGGCCCATGGGTTGCCTTTATCATCTCGTTCACAGCTGCGAAGCGAGGGAACGGTGGCTTGTTAGTTTCCTGTTGCAAAGCAGCAGGAGAAGAAAATTTGAATATTTATTCAAGACGGATGAGTCACATCTCCGCTTCTTTTATCAGCATTACACGATGGCGACTCCTCCACCCAACCAGCACTCAGCCAACTGAAAGCCATGGTACGCCAGCGTTCCGTCTCAAAAGTAAATCCCCTCACCTCAGCATGACTCCCCCCATCCTGATGGCTCGCTTCCAGTCTTTCAGAGTGGCTTTTCCGGAAATGTGCACAAACTGCTTGGGACTGATCAGCTGGTCTTCATACTAACAAGAGAGAGCACGAGTTTAGCAAATGGGTTCAGTTACATGAGCGCTCATCTGAAACACCAGAAACAACAGAAAGCATGCGCCGCATCACGTCAGCGTTACTAATTGCACCTGACTGTGGCCTTTTAATGTCAAAAGTTGTGAGAGACATGCTGTGGTTTTGGAATCATAGCAGACTTTGGAGCTGCCAACTCTGGGTAGTTGTGGCAGCTGAAGAGCAGCAACAATGTTTTCACCGTGTTCTATCGGCAGGCAAAAGCATGAAATATGGATCAGCTTTCTCAGCTTTAAGAACAACACGTTTCAGTTGTGTCCTGAATCGTACTCTTCCACTGCTCCGCAGTGCAATGCACAGTACTGTGCATCCAGACAAGCACAGAAAGTGCAGATTAACCAAAACCCATGTGTGCTCATTAAGACGATAAAGTATCTGAGGGTTTTTGTAGGTCCAACACCGACTCTTTTTCTATTTAGCAGATCATTACGTGCTAACTCTCTGTTCTATCACACATTAATTATTCAGCTAATAACCTTAATATTTTTAACCAAGACTTTCAGCGTATGAATTAAGCAAGATCTATTTGATTTAGTTAGGCAATCTGTTTGTGCGCTCGTGTGTTTACGTGCGTGTGAGATACCTATTAAAATAATCAAAAATCACAAGACCTCAGCAGTGGATTCAGAAAGTGTTAAAATCCCAGGTTTTTCTGATGTAAAGAAATGAGACCATTTCAAAACTTTTTCCACTTTTATTATGACCTAAAACCTGCGCAGTTCAACTGAAAAAGAAACAAATCTGTCAGGAGGGAAATATAAAAAATAAAAATGTACAATAAGCTGGTTGCATAAGTGTGCACACCCTAAAACTAACACTTTATTTAGGCACCTTTGGCTTTAATTACAGCGTTCAGGCTTTTTGGGTGCACACCTGCCATCAATTAAAGTGACTCTGATTAACCTCACATAAAGTTCAGCTGCTGTAGTAGGATTTTCCTGACAATGACTCAGTTCCATCCAACAGTAAAAGCCACGGTTCACAGAGAGCTGACAAAGCATCAAAGGATCCTATTGTTCAAAGGTATCAGCCAGGAGACGGGGACAAAAACAGTTCCACACCATCACATATACCATGGAACACAGTGAAGACAGTCAGCAAGAAGTGGACAAAATATGGAACCACAGCAACGTTACTGAGAACTGGACGTCCTGCCAAAATTGATGAAAAGACAAAATAACAACTGGACAGGGAGGCTGCAGGAGCTGCAGGAATTTCTGACAAGTCCTGGTTGTGTAGAACGTGTGACAACAACCTCCTGTATTCTCCATATGTCTGGACCATGGGGTAGGGTCACAAGACAGAAGACTTTTCTTACAAAAAAAAAAAAATCCAGACCTGGCAAAATTTTACCAAAAAACCCATCAGGTCTCCCAAAAGCATGTGGGAAAATGTGTTATGCTCTGATGAAACCAAGGCTGAACTCTTTGGCCGCGTTTCCAAAAGCTATGTTTGGCACCAAAACAACACCAGAAGAACACTGTACCCATGGTGAAGCATGGTGGCGGCAGCATCATGCTTTGGGTTTCTTTTACTCAGCTGGAGCCTTAGTCAAGGTGGAGGACCTTTCAGCACGACAATGACCGAAACCACACATCCAAATCAACAAAACAATGGCGTCACCAGAAGAAAAAGAAAGTTTTGGAATGACCCAGCCTGAGCCCAGACCTAAATCCAACTGAAAACCTGAGGGGTGACCTGAAGAGGGCTGTGCACAAGAGATGCCGTCACATTCTGACAGATCTGGAGCACTTTTACAAAGAAGAGTGGGCAAATATTGCCAAGTCAAGATGTGTCATGCTGATAGACTCCTACCCAAAAAGACCGAATGCTGTAATTAAAGCAAAAGGTGCTTCAACAAAGTATTAGTTTTAGGGTGTGCACACTTATGCAACCAGCTTATTGTACATTTTTATTTTTTACATTTCCCCACTCAACAGATTTGCTTCTTTTGCAGTTTAATTGTACAGGTCAAAGGTCACATTAAAGGTGGAAAAATATTTGAAATGATTTATCGTGGTCAAAAACCTGGGTTTTTAACAGGGTGTTTTTATTTTTTAATACTACTATGTTAAAGATCATTCAACAAGTTAAAAAAAAATCCATTAATGGGTAAAATTAGCAGGGACTCATCAGGCCCCAATAAAAGCTACCGAGCAGGACCACACCCCAAATACTCCCCTTCCAGTCATGCATCTGCACATGCCTACTTCCCCCCACGCACTCGTTCACTCTCATTTCCATGGCCTACCCTTCCCTTCCTCCCCTCATTTGCATTTGAGGTGTGGTCCTTACTAGTGAACTTCCATGTTTCACGCTCATATACAATCACTTCTTGGAAGTGCTGACAGCAACATGAAGCCTTTTCTCTCACAGTCTGATTCTGTTGCCAGCCTCGGTGCCCACAGCACGGCACTTCTTGTTGTTTAAGAAGACTTTTCGAACTTGGCGGTTTGTTAAAGACACGACTGGACCGGCAAACACAGGCAACATCTGTGAATCATCTCAATGCAAGAAATTAGCAAGAATATTTGTTTGAAAAGGACGGGAGGGAGCATTTATCTCATAACTGGTCAGCTGTGGTACGCACACGTCTGCCTCCAGCTGTAATCAGCACTGGTTATTTGAAGCCTGCTATTCACAGCGAGGAGAAATAATTGGATGACTCAGTGCAGATATACTGGGACACTTGTCAGCACTACGTGTTTATTTCCTGCTCGGTGACTACTGAATGACCTAGTTGCCATGTTGCTATATTTGGTGACGTTTTAATGATTTGCTGTTTTCGTCTGTGTGGGCTTACAAAAACACCAACCTTCACACACTTCACATTGATTCCTGGGCACACAAACTTCTTCACAAGCAGCACGGCTTTGCAGTCGCCGCACGTTATGGGGCAGCCGATTTCGACGTCGTCTCCCTCTGTTTGTTCTACAAGAAAGAAGGAAACACACGCAACATCCACCAACGAGCATTTCGTAATGGAATCTGCGAAACGCGTGCGTCGCCACGTCTCTCAAGTTGTCCGAGCCCTTCTGACAGCCTCTTACCTGGATGAGACTCAACAGCCATGACGGCGGCATCTGTTTCAGCAGACTCGTCTCTGGAAAGAGAACAGTTGGCATTTTCACATTTCCTCCTGGCAGCGCACAGTAAATAATCCCTGCAAGTTGTGTTTGCGGCGTTCTGCGGTGAAGTTGTTCGGCACATACCCAGTGGCGATTGGCTGGAGCTGGAGGATGACCTGAGTCTTATTAGGGTCATCCGGGTCACCTTCGCCGCCGTCGGCCTTCACCATCACCACCTCCCCCATGGACACCGTGACCTCGTCGGTGGTCGCCATCGCTCGCGTTCGAGGAGACTAGAGAGGGGGGGCTGCTTTCATCCGCCGGCTATCCAGGAGTTTTTGCATCTGAAAAGACGTGAATATGTGATAAAGAAAGGCAGACGGCGATTATAAGGCTGTGTATTTTTCAGATTCTTGAATATAAACCAGAACGTCAATGCCGCAGTGGCTCATCCAGCTCAGGATCCCTCTGTCAGTGGTCGGCTTTACTGCACAAACCAATGAGAATTAAAATCCACTTAGAAGTCAAGAAGGCTCACAAACAGTCAAATCCAGGACAAATTAAGCTGTTAGCCACCAGCCATGTCTGAGTTCAGGGGTGTTGTGACTACATGCTCCGTAGAAACCACGGCCATAAAAAGCATGGAAGTTTGTCAACATATCAGCATGTCAAAATATCGACCATATTATTGATGGTGATAAGGAGGCCTCAGCCACACCTTCTCAACGTCGTAGTCAAGCAACAGGACAACTGACTCCATGATCATGACCAATAAGATCCTGGTCCAGAACCACATGTGGCTCTTCAGCCCATCTCCAGCAGCTCCCTGTGGCTTTTATTAGAAAACAAACAAAATGAATCTAAATGCGTAAATGAACAACGGTTCTTTATCGTTGCTGTAATTCTTTACAATCTCCAATTGGGAAAATGTGTGGCCCATACACTGAATTGAAAGAAAAAAGAAATATTTCCTAAAGTGTTTAAAAGTAGAATGGGAGGCAGAGCCTTCAGCTATCAGGCCCCTCTCCTGTGGAACCAGCTCCCAGTTTGTCTTCAGGAGACAGACACCCTCTCTACATTTAAGATCAGGCTTCAAACTTTCCTTTTTCATAAAGCTTATAGTTAGGGCTTAGTTATGCTGCAATAGGTTTAGACTGCTGGGGGGCTTCTTATGATGTGCTGGGCATTTCTTCTCCACCCAC
>VUQH01082638.1:0-10285 GCA_015106775.1 Etroplus canarensis | reverse complement strand
CTGGCTCCTACTTATCTGGCAGACCTTCTTCACTTATACACTCCACAAAGGTCTCTCAGATCAATGGACCAGTCACTCCTTGCTGTCCCTCAGTCAAGACTGAAATACCAGGGGGACAGAGCTTTCATTGTTGTGGCCCCCCCATATTAGGCTGGCCCCAACACTTGAAATTTTTAAATCACTTTTAAAAACACACCTTTTTTCCAAGGCATTTCAGGAGTAGTACCATAGCTAGCTTGTAGTCAGTTTTGGTCAGTTAATTATTTTGTATGTATTGTATATTTCATTGTTTATTTTATTTTGTTCATGTTTTTAATATTTACTCATATCTTTGTTTTTAATTTTCTTTGTCTGTTAATGGATGGGTTTTTTAACTTTTTATTGGAAAGCACTTTGGTCAACAATGTTGTTTTTAAAGTGCTCTATAAATAAAGTTGATTGGATTGGATTGGATAACATTATTATTATAATAATTATTTGGTCCAAGTTTGCAAAACCTTCCTGATTGAAAATGCAACATGAATTGAAAGGACACACATTGATGAAATGTTAATTTGCTTCATGTTTTTTTTACCCAGTGGCTCCTAATGTCACTTATTATATGTTTAAAACACTATTAATGGACCCAAACCCTCAAAAAAACGAACTTTTTGACGTAAACACAAGTGTCTGATGATCTGAGGCAGCAGCTTGGAGTGCCTCAGCGAGGAGGTGCTAAACAATGCCAAGCTTTGTACTAAGATTTTAAGACTGATTCTAAAGGACTCACCATAAAGTCATGACAAAGGCACGGGCATGTTTAATTGCACTTCCTGTTTGCAGAGAGTGTAGCTGTAATTTGCATTAGTCCTCTAAACCTATCACATACAGTAAGTCATTAAGTTGCGGCTTTGACAGGACGGAGACTGCTGGACCGAATGTAGGATTATGTTAAAAATGTGTCTGTCAAGAGATTCTAGTTTCTTGAGAACTGCTCATTGAATCAGCATGAGTTGCAGTATAAATAAATCAAATTAAATTTAAAAATGCACAGCTGTCTTTATGAAGATTTCACATCATTAGAGTGATGACACTTTTTAAAAAGTTTAAACTTTTTCACACTTTGGACTGGACCGGTACTTCTCTCTCTCATCATTGCAACATTTAGTGAATAGAAATAATTTTGGCAATCCTAACTGACCTAAAACAGGAGAAGTTTAGCCTGATTTAATTTCATAAAGTGAGAAAATGTTTGTCTGTTCACACAGTGTATGTAAACTTCTGGTTTCAACTGAATATAGTGCTTTTCTATGCTAACTGAGCACTACTTAGCCTCATTTACCCAATCACACAGCGCTTTATTTTATGCCTTTAAGTGCATTTAAATATCATGCACACATTCACACTCCAGTGGATACATCTGGAGCAATTTGGCGTTCAGCATCTTGCCCAAGGACACTTTGACATGTAGACTGGAGAAGCCAGGGATCGAAACGCCAATGTTCCTTTGGGAAGACAACCCGCTCTACTTCCAGAGTCACTTTACCCCTTCAAAGGCCTGTTTGAGGGTTAAGATTTAGGTTTAGCATTTAGCTGTGATACTTAAGTTCAGGGTAAAGAGGCTTAGGAATGCATTTAGGTTAATTAATGGCCTCACAAATCCAAACAGCCGAACAAGCTTGCCTGTGTATGTATTGTTGCAACTCCCCCTACACACGGAGTGGAGCAGGCAGCAGTCAATTTAACAAAGAGAAGCTTTTACTCAAAATCAGAGAATTGCTCATCCAAACAACATCAAACTCAGGACTGAAGTTACTTGGGTCCCCTGGAATACACCTACCAAGTTTGAAGTCGATTGGATGAATGGCTGTAAAGACAGGCGAAGGACAAATAAAGAGAAATTTCTCAAATTCTTAGTAAGACTGTGTTAGACTGTAAGGGGTTTCAATTATTTAGACTCCCCTTACACAAAAGATGAACAAAGACCATCTCAGTATACAGTAACTCAATTTAAAAACCTTCAACATGTCCATGAAGTTAAATCAACACTGTCCTGAAGGAAGGAGGGACTTCACTGTAGTTTGAACTGGGTGTACCTTATAAACTGGCAACTGAGAGCATGTATTCAAACTGCAAATACACAGAGCATTTTCAATCATCACTGTCTGTGCACAAACCTGCATGTTGCGGAGCTGCGACAGCTGTTTGCGCAGGGCATTGGTGTTCTGCTGCAGGCTTTGTAGGTGGAGCTGCATCTGCAGCCGGGACACCGTCACAGGCTGGTTGGGCCCCGAGGATGGAGGCGGCATCAGGGCCAGAGGAGCAGATGGTGTCAAAGCTGGCCAGCAGAAAGTGACACTCAGTTCAGGAAAATTTCACTCATTCTTTGTTGTGGGAGCCTTTAGAGGACTGATAGAAACTTGTCCCAAAACGCTGTTATCAAATCAGCGGGTCAAAATTAAAATTTGCATTTTGTAAAACCTTGACTCTCATAAACTCAAATGTCCATCCCTTGGGGGGGGAAAAAAACTGACTTCATGAACACGGAACATATTGGTCGTTTCTAGATTTGAAAACAGCAATTCGGGACACGTTCCATCTGCGCTGCAGGTCAAAGGTGGAGATTACAGTTTTATGTTGACTCAACAATGATAAACAGCATGGGGAGGCTTTGGGGACAAACGGGATCAGGAGTGGAAAAACAGCAATTCCACCAAATCCAAGTGTCTCATTATAACTGAGTCCCTAGACGTCCAAAATGTGTGAGTTTCTAAATCAGATAATCCTCTGGAATGGCAATCAGTTCTGTGCTGTGACAGACACATCATGCAGAACAAGACAAAGGGAAAGTAACTCGGGAGACAGTCAGTCAGCAACAAAGGGAGGGTTAAGAGTTGCATTTGAAGGCTTCTTTCAAAACTAAAGTGAGCCGTGAACACCAGAAAAAGCATATTTCAAAAACCTCTACAGGTGAGTGTTCATCCTACAAACTCTGATCGGGAGAGCTGCGGCCTCCGCGACCGCATTCAACCAGAATTCAGGACGGCAGTCCTCCTCTAACACCTTTCTGCAGCCTCATCAGTTACAAAAAGAGTCCTGATTTTAACTGCGAGCACAAAGAGAGCCCACAGATAAGAAGAGCCCAAGCCAATCTAATCCTTACACACCGACTTCTATCATTTGGGGAGACGGGCAGATAATATCTGACAGGAGAAAAAGGAAACGACAGGAATCTAAGGTTTAAAAAGAGACAGAGGCTGTGAAGCTTTGTAAAAATCTAAGCAGAAAAATAACTTAAATGACTCAAGAGTCTAATTCAAGTTGCAACAGACTCGGAGCATCCAGGCTTATCTATAATTTTGAGAAGAAATAAGATACTAATTGAAATCGCGGAAGCGCTTCCTTTAGGATACTTCACAGGAGAAAAGGAGACTGCAGCTGAACACTTTATTAGAAGAAATCAATTAATTTGGTCCTGATTCGGCTTTACACAGATGCCGTTTATGCATCTCTGATTGATGACAGCAGCTAATTTTCTGGCAAGCAAACCATAAAACACGGAACTTTAATATCTGACAAAAAAGGAATTAAAAACTTGGTGAAACAAAACTCTTTGTTGTCTGATTTTAATGCAACTCGGTGGTTTCTTATTAAAAGACAGGGAACTATGGAGGACCACAATGCCAAAAATCAAAACTGAATAATGAAATAAATGCCTCGAATAAATCAATATGCCATGAAATAATAATTTTTAAAGTAACTTTAAATAAATCTAAGCATTAATCATCATAAATTCAGCAATTTAATTTTTTTCAAAATTCTTCTAGTTTTTCACATTTTTCCTTTTCAGTTAATTGCTTCTTCGTGGGTTGCCAGATATTTATTTCCCTGACAGCGTCAGATAGTCAGAAATTCTGCTGACAGCATGAACAAGCGAGCGGGCTCAGGTTAGCCAGCTTTTAGTGCAGCCACCTTCACTTGCTGCTTGTTTATGGGTCTCTCTGCCTTCAATTCCTTCAATAACTGAAGGCAGGCTTGGGTTGAGAGCAGGTGACTGACTTAGCAACTGAAGAATATCCCGTCTCTCTGCCTTGAGGAACTCTTGGGGTGTTTGCGTTACGCTTTGGCTCCTTATCCATGTTGCACTGTGAAGTGCCATCCAATCAGTGTGGCAGCCTCCGGCTAAATCTGAGCAGAGAGTATAGCCCTGTACGCTTCAGTCAAATATGGTGACCCAGTTCCATTGGCAGCCGAACACGCCCATACCATAACACTGCCTCCACCATGTTTAACAGATGACATAGTACGCTTCGTATCACGAGTTGTTCCTTTCCTTCTCCATGCTTTTCACCTGGGTTTAATCTGTACAAATATGTGTTTCCAGAACTGAGCAGGATCTTTTAGATGTTTTCTGGCAAAGTCTATTCTGGTCTTCCTGTTCTTGAGTGCAACCAGTGGATTCTGGCTTGTTGTGAACCCTCTCTATTTACATTCACGCCGGCTCTTGATTGTAGACTTTGAGGTGGATGCACCCACATCCTTGACAGTGTTCTTGACTTGGTTTGATGTTGTGAAGAGTTTTTCTTAACCAAGGAAAAGATTCTGTGATCGTCCACTTTAGTGGGTTTTCTGTGGTCTTCCAGGCCTCTTGGTGTTGCTGTGCTGGCCAGGGCACCTCTTTCTTTAAAAATGTTCCAGATTGTTGTTTTGGCCACTCCTGAAGTTTTTGCTATCTCTCTGAGACGTTTTTGTTTTTCAGCCTCCTACACTTGCACTGACATCTCTTTGGACCTCATATACATAGTTCCCACAGACACGCTTTTTGGTCACGTGACCTCCTTAGTGACGTCATCTTTGTTGGCAAGCTGTGCTTGTTTACACACGCTGCTGTTTATCTCCCCCGTAAATTCTTAACTGTTTTGATGTCAGATTCGACTTGTGATCAAAATCACGGAAGCGCAAAAGGAGAAAGTATGTAGAATCATTAAGTGTGGAGGACAGAAAGAGATACGATGAGAAAACTGGCGTAATAGGTGTGGATCCATACTCGTTAGCAAAGTGAAAGCTGAACCATGAAGTTTCAGAATTGCCACCAATTCAATACTATGACCCCCATTCCACTGGAGCCGTAATAGCGCCAATTATGGCGATCCGTGCCTATTTAGTGTTCCCGATCAAAACGGCACAAGTTCCCGATTATCTATTGACATTATAGTCAATAGTCCGGCATTCACGTTGTGATCCCGGCACGTTGCCGCAGCGTTCAGGATGCACTCACGATGTATGCCCGGTTGTGCCACTCGCACTGCCGTGTTTAACCGATTACCCACCGAGGAAAGACGTTTTATTGCCGCTGAACTGCCGTTTATCACGCGCAATTCCCGTTGCATTCCTGGCATAGTCCCTGTATTGCCGATAACAGCCGGTCAAAACGGCATGATCGGCACCAGCGGAATGGGGGAAGAGACGTGTACCATTATCTTGTGTTGGCAAGTCACTGGAGGCGTACGCTCAGCTTGTTAATGGTTGGGTTGGCGACGTTTCCTCGAGCGTTCTGAATGCACAGCTGCCTGAAGCTTGCCTACAGCAATGGCGGCCGCTCGCGTGTTGTGACGTCATGTGGGAACTATGCACTGAGTGTTTCAGTGATTTTGCTACCAAGTGCAAGTTCCACACTTGGAATCAATCCAGATCTTTTAGCTCGTTAGTTTGTCATGGAATAACGACAGAACAGGCCTCAACAGTCAATTGTCCCATTACTTTAAAACCCCTAAACATGGGGGACTATATAAAAATGGTTGTAATTCCTAAAAAATTAATGCAATTCTTTTGTCAAACACCTTGAATTAAATCTGGAAGTCTGCACTTTGACCACATTTTGACCATTTGATTTAAAATCCACTGTGGTGGTGTACGCAGGTAAATATTTTAAAAAAGTGTCACTGTCCCAAAACCTATTAAATAAACTGTGGTATATTTGACACTGGTTCCTTTGTCATACCCAAGTCAAATTTACCATGATACTGATACTCAGGTATACAGCATATACTCTGATTGTATAGTTTTACAACATACACGACAAAGTACATACAATACCTTAAAACTATAAAGCAAATACGTTTGTATAAACTTATATAAAAAAGAGAGCAAATGAAAACAAATATTGTGTTTGGGTGCATTTAGCGGCATTTTTTTTAATTGAGCTAGTTTTTATGTTTTATTTATTTATTCATTTTTAATTTTGGCAGTTTCGGTCCTCTATAGCACACGAGGAAAGTGAAGGACACAAGCTGTCAGAGACACGGGTCCTTCAAAATGACATGTACACATGTACTGGGGCTCCAGATAGAAAACAGGGCAGGGGGTCAGACAGGGGTAACAGGTATCGGACACTTCAGGAACACACACACAGTAGCTACCTTTCTTTTTTATAGTTCGTCCAGCTAAAACAAGAAGCATGGGCACCAGTTACACAGCAGCAAAAGCCAGCATGTACAGTACAGTACAGTACAGTATGAGGAAGCTTGCAGAGTCAGCCAATACAATCACATATGAGGCACTTTAAGATTTATGCAGAGAAAATAAAATAGCAGCAGCTCTGTGAGAGAGAGAAGAGCTAATTTATGTGGCTATCAAACAGGCGGCAGTGAGAAGCAGTGACAGGCAGTGATAGGAAATACTTTGTCTCCTTTTTTTTTTGTTGGCGGTGAGCACTTACTGTCAGTTCCTGAGCAGTCACTGGCTGACTCAATCTTCTCCCTGGAAGAGGCAAGTGTTAAAGTACTTACAGCCAGAACACACTATCGACTCAGCCACTGAGAAGCTATTGATATATGGTGGAAAATGTGTGAATATAGTGTACATGCTGCTGTAGTCAGGATGTTATTTTTCTGCTGTGTCTGAAATCACTCGCTCGCTCCTTCACCATTCCCCACATGACATAGAGTGGTGGGAAGATTGCTGTTTAACATAAATTTACATTTTATTTTTTTTTGCCTCAGCTGAAGAAACATGTGAATTTAACAGCTTTTTCTCCATCGTACCAATCAAAGAGAGACTGAAAACCAACAGAGATGGTAAGACCTGTGGCTATTTATTACAGTAAATATGTTTCAGCGGGTTTAGGGACGTTAAACTGAACGCCTCCGACAACATGTAGGAGGTTCGGGACATTTGTGGCATCCCGGCTGCTAACAGAGACTCAGACCATCAGTAGAGGTACTTATCTTTATGTCCATTAAGTCATTTGGTGTAACGTCAAAGACCACAACTGAACAGCGCTATACTGAGCTGTCAGAAAAAAAAAAAGAACAGCTTTTCCTCAGTTTTCAGATACAGTACATGTACTGTAAACCTGCCTTTGTTCCATTATCCCCGAGTATTTAGATTTGTCATATTTTTTTAATGATGTTGGGCTTCAGCAAATCTGAGGCTTCCAAACACTATCCTGCTGAGTTACTAATGTCTCAAAGAAACATGAAAAAACATCTGCCAGCTGGCCTGGAGCTTCTATTCTGTAATTTGATATGCAAAAATGGAAAAACCTCTGACAGATACATTTGAGGGCTAAATTACAGACGTTTGGATTGGATACGGGCTCAATTCTGACTCTAAAAGCTGGTATCCATAATCAGTGGGGCTGATCTGCGCTTGCTTCATGCGTCAGCGGTGCACTGGTTGCTATAGCATGGAGAAAGCTCACAGCAAAAGGTCAGGAGTAATTTAGTACCAGCTTTTCTCTGGATGTTTGCAAAAGTGTGCAACTTAACCACGAACTGCGGTGAAGCAAACTGACACGACCGAAAACAACGATGCTTTCACTGCCTCTCTCACAGTATGAACTGGTACTTCTAAAGCATCGTTATACGGTTACTGAGATTTTTACACCTCACACATTCATACAGCACTTTATTCTATGCCGTGCACACGCTCACTGGAGGAGCTAGGAATCAAACGCCTGACCTTCCGATTCATAGACAGCCTGCTCCACAACCACATCTGCAGCTGCCCTAATGTTCGGTATAACGCTTGTTTATTGCACCTCTGGCAACATCAACTCGATTAATATTAATCAAGTCTGCTCCACTCCGTGTGTAAGGAGGTGCACACACAGTGAGACACGGCAGGGACAAGAGAAAATAACGCAACAGTAATAACAGCAGTAAAGACTGTCACACTGAGCTGAAATGAGATCTGTGAAAACAAATTAAGTAAATAAGGCAAATAAAGCTCATACATCGCCTGAAAAAGAATTCAGTTCATTTCTTTCAAAAAAAGAATTTCTTGAAGTTGTTAAAAAGTCTCATCTTCCATTAATTAATTTATAAAAAATTTGCTTTCTTGCTACAGACTTTGTACATGCTTTTGTAGACTGTTGGAAGACTTTCTGTTGCAGCTTGCTGCTATAGCATGAACGTTTAAAGCTTTATTTCATTAATTTCTAAAACGTAGCTTGGTTTATGTTATTTTAACAGCTATTACAACAAATTATTTTACAAACAGATGAAATTTAATGACCAAAAGATTATATAAATGTCAAGTGTGGACACATTTATGTCCTTAGTTATCTTAAAATTGATTGCTTATCAAGCCTAGGGATACACCGATTCAAGTTTTTCCAGCTCTGACATTAGACAGGTACATGCATCATTTCTCTTTGAGATTAAACTATTATTCAATTATGTAGCACTTTTCTACTGTCAGTGAGCACTCAAAAATGGTTTTCAATGCAAGCCTCATTCAAACACCCTTTTATTACGTACTGTAAATAGCAGTCAAACGCACATTCCTATGAATAAATTGGGGCACATCGGGGTTAAGAGTCTTGCCCAAGAAGACTTGGGCTGTAGAAGCTGTGGACTGAACCGCCAACGTCCTAATTAGTAGCTGACCTGGTCTACCTCCTGATATCCAAAGCAAAGGTACCGATATGATGTAAAAAATATCAGGCTGTCCTAACTTTGTAAAGTCCTTACTGCTGTTATTACTGTTGCGTTACTAAATTTGTATTTATTAGAAAAACAATGGATGATAAAAGGGCCAAGATAAAATAACCATACATATAGATATAAGGCAGCTGTTAGGATAGCTCCACCCTGCTTGTGAATAAGAGAGTCAGGAGCTGAGTATTGAACTGCTTTGCATGTGAAGCAGATGACCAAGAGGTAATTAAAAAATTCACAAAATGCTTCCACTTGAGTGAAGCACCTAAAGGAGACCGACCTCCAGATCTCTTCAAAGAATTCGGTTCACATGAACCATATCTGAAATATTATCCTTCATATGTACCGTTCGGCTGCTCCCTTGTCTTCTCCACCAAGGGGTCGCTGCAGCGGATCAATCCGCATTGGTAATTTGGTGGAGGTTTTATGCCGGATGCCCTTCCTGACGCAACCCTCTATGGTAAGAGGGGCTTTTGTCCCCACCTGGAATCGAACCAGGGACCTTTTGCTTCAAAGGTGAATGCGAAAAACGCTACGCTACCGGGGACACAAGAAATGTTATCTTTCATATGTTATCCTCAAATACACGTCACCATTTAGATTGAGACAGCTGACATTGCTGTTGAAAAAATCAGTTATGTCCCACAGACTGAAACGTTTGCAGTGACTAACGTTACATAAACGCTTAAGCAATCGTGAAGCAACAGCTCAAAAAGTCATGAAAAATGATGCCCTTCAAAGGAATCACAGCGGCATTTATACAAACTGTTGTACTACCAGCACATGAATCAGTAGTGTATTCTGTCCTGTACTGCTGCTGCTTTTGATACTTTTCTTTGGTATTAAATGGAGAATCATGTTGTTCTACTGGTATTGGTACCACTTACTAAATTTCTATATGGTTAGTAATTCTGTATGTGCAATTTTTTTTTAGTAATTTCTTCTTCTTCTTCTTCTTCTTCTTTTGGCTGCTCCCGCTAGGGATCGCCACAGCGGATCGTCTGGTTATGAATCCGCACATTTGATTTGGCAACGTTTTTACGCCAGATGCCCTTCCTGACGCTACCCTCGCCATTTACCCGGGCTTGGGACCGGCACTAGGAGTACACTGGCTTGTGGGCCCCTGTGGTTGGTTTTTTAGTAATATATGCCAACATAAAATAATCTTGTTTTGGCTGCTCCCGCTAGGGGTCGCCACAGCAGATCATCTTATGAATCCGCATATTTGATTTGGCAAAGTTTTTACGCCGGATGCCCTTCCTGATGCAACCCTCACCATTTACCCGGGCTTGGGACCGGCACTAGGACTACACTGGCTTGTGGGCCCCTGTGGCTGGTTTTTTAGTAATATATGCTAACATAAA
>VUQH01082637.1:0-14890 GCA_015106775.1 Etroplus canarensis | reverse complement strand
ATGGACAGGATTAGAAATGAGTACATCAGAGGGACAGCTCATGTTGAGAAGTTTGGAGACAAAGTCAGAGAGGCAAGGCTGAGATGGTTTGGACATGTTCAGAGGAGGGATAGTGGATATATTGGACAAAGGAAGTTGAAGATGGAGCTGCCAGGCAGGAGAAGAAGAGGAAGACCACAGAGAAGATTGATGGATGTAGTGAAGGAGGACATGCAGAGGGTTGGTGTGAGGGAAGAGGATGCAAGGGATAGGATGAGATGGAGGCAGATGATCCGCTGTGGCGAGCCCTAATGGGAGCAGCCGAAAGAAGAAGAAGAAGATCCAGAGAACTGGCAAAACTTCTGTCTTCCTAAAAAAAAAAGGCAATGATGACTTGAGAGTAACCTCCCAAGGTATATTTAATTACAGATGGTAACCTGTAATTCTTCATATATCTGGACTATGGGGTAGGGTCACAAGATGGAAGCCTTTACCCACAAAAAAAAGCATCCAGGTGCAGCTAAATTTTGAAAGATAAAAAAAAAACAGGTCTCCGAAAAGCACGTGGGAAAATAATGTTACGATCTGATTAAACCAAAACTGAACTTTTGGCCTCTATTCCAAAAGCGCAAAAGCAACACTGCACATCACCAGAAGAACACCATACCCACTGTGAAGCATGGTGGTGGCAGCATCGTGCTTTGGGCTTCTTTTTCCTCAGCTTGGACTGGGGCCTTAGTCAGGGTGGAGGGACTTATGAACAGCTCCAAACACCAGTCAATTTTGGCCCAAAACCTTCAGATGTCTGCTAGAAAGCTGAAGCTGTAGAGGAATTTCACCTTTCAGCACAACAATGACCCCCAAGCATACATCCAAATCAACACCAGAAGAAAAGGAACGTTTTGGATTGGCCTAGCCAGAGGCCAGACATAAATCCAGTCAAAAATCTGTGGGGGGAAGAACCTGAAGAGTTCTGTGCACAGGAGATGCAGAATCTGAGAGATTTGAAGAGCTGTTGCAAGGAAAAGTGGGCAAATATTGCCAAGTCAAGATGTGCCATGCTGCTAGCCTCCTGCCTAAAAAGACTGAATTCTATACTTAAAGCAAAGGCTGCTTCAACAAAGTATTAGTTTTAGTGTGCGCACACTTGTGCAACCAGCTTATTGTACTTTTGTTTTCGTTTTTTTTACATTTTTCCCCTGAACACGTCACGTCTTGTAAAATTCAAGACGCAATCAAATCCAACAACGGACCAATCAGGTATCGGCAATATTCAGCTTAAATTTCAGCTCAGCTGTCTTTAAGTACACCTAACATTGCTACCAGCAGCCCGACAGGAATCTCAAATGGAAAGAAAAGATTCTCGATCTCATTGCGTTTTACCCATTTTCAAAAATCACAAATACAGAAAAGCACTTGAACTCAACTCTCCTCTGAGAAGAAGGAACAACACATCAAGGTGAACAGCAGGTTTTTGTTTTTGAATGCTATGTTAGGTTAAATTTAACAGCAGCGGCACCATAGCTGCCTCTCATTTGTAAAACAAACAAGCAGAGCATACATATTTAATGCGGAAGTATGCTAAACTACAATTCAGCTCAACAGGCTTGTTGTATGGATTGTGGTCTCTCACCTGCT
This sequence comes from Etroplus canarensis, assembly GCA_015106775.1. Classification (NCBI taxonomy): domain Eukaryota; kingdom Metazoa; phylum Chordata; class Actinopteri; order Cichliformes; family Cichlidae; genus Etroplus; species Etroplus canarensis. The sequence continues at coordinate 13,273 of VUQH01082637.1, read as the reverse complement.
GCAGAATTTAAAAGAGATTCATCAGGACAAACGGCTCATTGGGATTAGACCAAAAGTCCTTTAAAACAGCAAGAATAAAAGCTTAAACGTGTGTTCGTGCGTCGTGGCTTTCCTGTAAACCTGTGGCTCAAATATCATTGATAGTTACAGCACTGTGCAAAAGTCTTGAGCCAACCTTATTTCTTTCTAAGTTGCAGGAGAACTGGACTCAGGTGCAACAAATTAGATAAATTGAAATACAGCACATGAAGAAAAAAACAGAGTTTGTAAAATTCTAACCAGCTTGAGAGTCAATATTTGCTATGACCCCCCTTTGTTCTGCAACGCAGCCTGAACTCTCTTAGGCTAACTTTCTTGGCATTTCTACAAGTGGTGAATAGTTCTCCAGGCTTCTTGAAGGTCATTCCAAAGATGATCCCACACTCTTCAGTAATGTAGAGGTCTGGGCTCTGAGGAGGCCAGTCTATGGGTAGGCTTAGACTGCATTGGCAGTTGTGTTTGGGGTCATGGTTTTACTGAAAAATGAAGCCTGTTGCCAGTCAGACGCTTTCCAGATAGTACTGCACAGTGGATCAAAATCTGCGCTCATAATGCGACCAATTTTGACAAGATCTCCAACATCACTGGTTAAAATGTGGCAACAAACCATGACAGAGCCTTCCATGACAGATGGCTGCACCTCTCTCCTAACCTCCTCCGTACAGTACATACTGATGATGATTTTGAACCAGAAAGTTCAAATTAGGTTTCTTCATTCCATAGGACCTGCTAGAACTGATTTTCAGCCCAGCTTGTGTTATTTGGGACATTTCAGCCTTTTCTCCCTGCTTCCCATGGCAGCCGCCCTTCTGTTCATTTCTGATGAGGCTTCACCACACAGTAGATGGATCAACTGAAGGTCCAGATGCATATACTATGAAATGGAAGGATTTAGTTCATTAGAAAATAATTCAAATAATATTTAAAGTAAAAAATAAAAGTTCTCTTTTTTATCAGTATATGAAAATAAATACTATTTCAGAGATTTTTGTAATTTCCCTGTACGAAAAGCTTAAAGATCTGGGCTACACTTTGGGACAACGTTCAAATACGTATACAGATGAGTAATTCCTTTTTTTGGTTTTTCAAAAGAATGGTGTACAAAGATACTTTTGGTCACGGTTACATGTGTGAATGATTTTGTCGTTCTTTTCTTTATCGGACGGTAGGGTAGCTTTTAATGAGAAGAACGTAGGGCAGGGATCAGCATTCCAGTGTCAAATACCCAAAGTTACACAGGTAAAGTCTGTTGGGCTTTTACACCCTACAAGGCTCATTGGGCCGGGGGTTATCGCTGGTTTCTGTAGCGTGAAGAGACTTTGGAGTTAGACTCCTCCCTTCTGAGGGAGGACAGGTGCCCGTTTTTTACTGCTGGGTGGGCAGAGGCACACCTGCAGTCGGGAGCTTGCCTAAGGGTCTTGGTATGGTGGGGGTCTGACCGGGATTTGAACTCATGACCTCTTGATCTTGAACCTGGCACCTTGACCATTACACCACCAACCCCATAAGGTACACAGCACCAGCAAAAATTTAAGGAAAACATTTGATAAAGTGCAGTTCCACCAATTTCTTACGGCCGTGTTAACAACACAGTTTAACCTTCTGGGCTTGTGGCCTTCATCAGAGCATATGCATTTCCTCTGCCTGTGCATGTTCAGTCACTACTTAGTACACAGATTACAGACTTTATATGTACTTTTTACACTATTTTAATATTTGATGAATAAATGCAAATATACATTCAGCTGCTCCCTGGTATTCTCCCCAAGTAGTCACCACAGCGGATTAATCCGCATTGGTAATTTGCTCGAGGTTTTGCATTGGATGCCCTTCCTGACACAACCCTCTGTGGTGCAAGGGGCTCATGTTCCCACCTGGAATCAAACCAGGGACCTTTCTCTTGTAAGATGAATGTGTAAACCACCACACTATGAAGACAAAATTTGACGACTAGATAAAATATCAAGCTAGCAGATATCTCTCAGATCCTGTGTGGGGTCTTTAGTGGTTTTTTGTCCTATTTCTTAAGGACATGACTTTTAGGTACTTCTCATGTGCTGTGGACATTTTTTTGTTTTTTTTTTAGGCCCACCACTACTTCGTTTGTCCTCCATTTATCCAGTTTCCTCCAATTTTTAAGGACACACTGCTACATTTTTGGCTAATAGCTCTTAGTGGTGCAAAAATACTATTTTATGCCTGTCAGACTCTGTTATCTTTGACACTGTTCACAGATTAAACTGTAGAAATACGAACAAGTGGCGTGTTTTTTGTGACAGGCTGGTAGAACAAGCAGCCAGTATCCTCTGACCGTAAGAAAGCGTGGCGAGCTATTGATCAGGACCACTTTTAAAACAATTCCAACAAAGACTGACTCCCTAAAAGCAAAGGATAAAGAAAGAAGGGGTGGGTTACGACTTTTTCGCACTTCTGTACATGAACAGTGAGCATCACTGATATTGTCTCTTAAATCCACACAGCATGAATCAAAAGGAGGTAAATATCCTATGAGGCTTTGTCCCTTACCCCCTCACTGCCTCCCTCTAAATACAACGAAACTATATATTGCAAAAAAAAAAAGCACAGAGGAAACGCCCTCCTCTCCTGTTAAAACAGTTTAAGACACATCTATAGGCACTGTAATGGAGCAAAACAGCAGGTTGTCTTCATGTGCACAGTGTCTCTCCAGCGCTTCGTCTTTCTCTGGGGGAAACCTCGCTGCAGTAACAAGCCTGCGCGATGTTGATATAACGCCGCAGGCAACAGCGAGCAGCAGCACAGGCAGGTGAAGACAGGGTGAAAGTCAAATCTTTTCGCAGTAAACAAAAGCCCAGGAATAAGGGAAAGTAAATATATGTAGTGCGAATAAAAAAACGCTCGCTTGTTTGCTCGGGATTTGAACGCTTCTTTGCGGGCGCCACAGGTGGGTAGCTGTCCAACGAGGTGAGGGATTTGCTGTTATGAGGACGGATAGATGAGGAGGGGAGGGATTTGTTATCAGAGAGAGAGAGAGAGAGAGATGGGCTGGGGGGAAAGGAGTCGAGATGCTATTGAGCGCTCGTCAAAAATCTTGAAAAAGATGTCACTTTCAGCAGTTTTCTGAGAGCGGTTCGGGACGAAGGCACGTCATGCGTTGTCCCTCAGGTGCGTCACGTGTCAAAGATGAGTTACCGGCTGCTCACGCTGAGGCCCGCGTCAGAGGGCTGAGGGATTTACAGGACTGAAGAGTGACGCTCACTGACAGGCTCGCATGTCTCCGAGAGTCTGAAGAGGCCAAATAAAGAGTTCAGATGTTTATCTGGATGCAGCTTTGTGGTGTTATCCTCCAGGTGCAGTGGAGGCCCGGTGGTGACAACAACTGCTTTGTAAAAGTGAAGCTGCCAGTAATCAAAACGGATGGGTAGGACAGATTACGCTGCTGTTTGAAAACGACACTCTAGACACACACCGATGTTCCACGGGTAAGATCATTCAGCGGATATAGAAGGTCTGCACACCTGCGTTAAAATGCCAGACTTTTCTGATGTAAAAACAATAAAACCATGATAAATAAGGTAAAGTCCGCTGGGCTTTTACACCTGAGCCTGCAAGGCTCATCGGGCTGGAGCTTATCCCCAGTTTCTGTAGCGTAAAGCGACTTCGGAGTTAAATTCCTCCTGGATGGGACACTAGCCCATCGCAGTCTTTTACCGGTACCCATTTTTTCACTGCTGGGTGGACAGAGGCACGCTTGCGGTTGGGACCTTGCCTAAGAGTCTTGGCACGGTGGGGGTCTGACCAGGATTCGACCTGAAGACCTCTTGACCTCTTGAGCCCGGCACCTTAACCATTACACCACTGCCCCCAAACCACCACTGCCCCGCACAATGTCACCCATAACCTGTACAATTCAACTGAAAAAGTAAAAACACGTGCAATGAACTGGTTGCATAAGTGGGCTTTATTCCTGGGCTTCAATTTACTGTGAGAAACCTGGTATTGTAACACTTTCTATATCCACTGTGCATTAAAGTAGTATAGGACAGAAAATGCAAGCTGAAGAGACTTCCTCAGTGCTTATTGGGCACACTAGAGACACAAGGGTCATGTTTCTGGGCTTACAGTGGCTGATGTCAATGCAACAGAACCTCTGTAATAATAAAAAGTAATACACTTAGCTTTATTTTGATACAATTGGGGATACAGCCTACATAACATACAGTAACATTAGCTCTCATCACTTAAAAGTAGTAAAATATCTCCTTTGTGATCTCATAAAGTCATGCTTAAGTACAGCAACATTGGTCACACTCAAAACCTAAACTGAACCTATTTATTGCAAAACCAAAAACAAAAATAACAACCAAAAAAAACCCACCTTGATGTATGGCATATGATGATGTATCTTGTTACTTACTTGCTCTGGTGTAGTATACCAGGCACCATTTGGGTGAAGTGACATTATTCAGTCATTGAATGCAAATTTCACAAAAATCTGACAGATGGTCTAGGAATAACCATTCTCATGAAACTGAAAAAGTGCCCACAAAACAACAGATAAGACCTAAAGCACAAGATGAATAAAGACCCAGGAGGTGATCATTGTGTGTAAGCCTCACTAAAATCTGACCAATAATTTAACAGGAGTAGTGATTCTTGTGAAAATAAAAAAGTGCCTATAAAACAACAAATATGACTTTGACCTTAAGCACATGTTCGATGAAGAATGGTTAGGTGGTCATTCTGTATAAGTTTTAGTAAAATATGACCAATATTGTTGTAGGAGTAGTGATTCTTATGAAAATGGGAAAGTGCCTTTAAAATGAAAAATATGACCTTGGGCACAATTTGGGTGAAGAAACATTAGGCAGTCATTGCATTCAAGTTTGACTCACATCTGACCATTACTCGAAGAGGAGTTGCGATTTTTGCGAAAATGGAAAAATGACCATAACACAACATACATGACCTTGACCTTGACCTTGAACACAGTTTGGGGCGAAGCCACATTAGGTAATCATTGCATTTCGTTTCACGAAAATCTGATTGAAAATCTAGGAGGAGTAGCGATTCTTATGTACCTTTCAGCCACTTCCTTGCATTCTCCACCGAGGGGTCGCCACAGCAGATTAATCCACATTGGTAATTTGGCAGAGGTTTAATGCCAGATGCCCTTCCAGATGCAACCTGCCATGGTGAGAGGGGCTTGTCTCCCCAGCGAGTAGCGATTCTTATGAAAATGGGAAAATGTCCCCAGAACAACAACTGTGACCTCGAGCACGATTTGGATGAAGACCTCTTAGGTATAATTGTGTTTAAGTTTGAGTCTGACCAATAGTATGTGAGGAGTAGCGATTCTTGTGAAATATAGAGACGCAGACAGATGGACAGACATTTCACCATGGCATTAGCTCCTCAGTCCTTCCTCTGGATGAGCTAAAAACTACAGGACTTTATAATTATTCCCAGAAAGAACTGATAATACGCAACTAAAATTCAGGAAGCCATCGGCTACCCAGAACCAAGGTTTCTGAATGTTTATGACCATCTCTGTTTGATTTCTGTAAACAAGGTCTCAGGCAATATTAGCTAAAACTCATCCTGCTGATTCATTTCAAACAAACCTCATCAAGCATTCTGACTGTTGATTTCAGTGGCAATCAGACAGATGGGCCTCAAGATCAATGCTTTTGGACTACAAACATCAAATCACTACTTCAAAAGATCTCTGCTCTTGCTCACTCTCACACACACACATTCACACACACACTTTTCCTGTGTCTAAATCTATACAATCCATTATTAACATGTTTCCTCCCAGACAAAGACACAGGTAGATGATAAAATATATAAAAAATAAAAGACAAAGGAGAAAGAGTTAAATTATTGAATCTGGGCTGCTCTCGTGGAAATAAAAAAAGGCAGATGGAGAGAAGGAGGATCTGTATTGTGTTTTTGGGGAAGCGGGAAAAAAATCGAAGGAGAAAGTAGGTTAGAAGAGAAAGGCAAGGTGAGAGAAAGTGTGGCATCAAAGAGGGAAAGTTGAACAAAGTCAGCGACACGCCAGGAGTCGACTCATGCGACATGGGAGAGAAAAAACCCACATCAGAACGCGTCACACCACCGCCATCAAACCAGCGCTCAGAGAGACACAGAGCGAGGGAGAGACAAGGGAACAAGGTGAACTTGACACAAGAGAGCAAGAGGAAGGAAGAAAGGAAGGAATGGAGGAAGGAGTTCATGCAGGAAAGAACCGAGGGAGGAAAGTGATGAAAAGAGATAAAAGAAGGAAGTACTGAAGGAAAGAAAACGGTGAGGTAGGAAGGAAGGAAGGAAGGAGGAAGTGACAAAGGAATGAAGGAAGTGATGAGGAAGCAAGAAATTCATGAAGGAAGGAAGGAAGGAAGGAAGGGAGAAAGAAAATGGAGACAAAGAAAGGAGTGAGGAAGGAAGGAAGGAAGGAAGGAAGGAAGGAAGGAAGGAAGGAAATGGAGGAAGAAAGAAAGAAAATGGAGACAAAGAAAAGAGTGAGGAAGGAAGGGGGAAGGAGGAAGGAGAAAAAAGAAAATGATGGAACAGAGGGGAAGAAAGGAAAAAGGAAGGAAGGAAGGAAGGAAGGAAGGAAGGAAGGAGTTAAGTCATGGTTGAGGAAGGAAGAAGCAAGAGACTGAAAAAAGAGGTAGGAAAGATAAGAAAGAAAACATTTAGGGAAGAGGGACAGATATAAGGAAAAGAAATGTAAAAGATGTCTAAAAAACAAAATATGAAAGGAATGAAGAAATAGAAAAAGGTTTGGGGTGTGATGAACGTGACTGAAAAAACAAACAGAACAAAGAGGAAAACTCAAGAGAAAAGGAACAATAAACAAAACCAAGGAAAGGAAGTGAAGAGCTGACAGAAGAAAGGAAACAACAAAAATTGTATTTAAAACAGAAACAGAAGAGAAAAAAGGATGTGAAAAAGGAAGAAGAAAAATGTAATTTAAGGAGACCTGATGAAACAGAAAAGAAGGGAACAGGACAGAAAACAGGAGAAAAAAAACACGGGAGGGGGAGTAGAAGATGAGTGAAGGTGAAGAAAGAATGTGAAAGAATGAAAATAAAAAAGAGGACGAGAAGAACAGAGATGCAGGTAGATAATGGGAAATAGCAGAGGCGTAAAGAAAAGTATAAAGGGATGGTAATAAAAAGAAAAGAAAGCGATAGAAGCTGCATGAACAAGTGTGAAAGAAGAAAAAGAGAAAAGGGGAAAGCACAAACAGAAAGGAAGAAAGGGAGAAGAGGAAGGAGTAAGACACAGAAGAAAGGAACGGGAGGGTGGAAAAGCCCAAAAAAGAAAAAGGTCAGAGAAAAAGAAGAGAGGCAGAATGCAAAGTGGAAACGCGGATGAAGAACGGAGAGAGGGGCTGGAGGAAGAATGAAATGAAATTTAGGAGGATAACATGAAGAGGAGGAGGAGCTGAAAGAGGATTTATGCGCTCTTAGAGCTGTCACTCTGAAGGACAGAGCAGGGAAGAGGCAGCAACACTTCGGATCTCTCTTTGAATCATGTGTTTTCTTCTCTTTCTCTGTTCTTCACACTCAGAAAGGTGGCCTACACTGGCACTGCAGTGCCCTTCCTCGCGCTGGAGATCCCAGCTGACATTTTGTAACCAGATCAGATTTTTCCCTGAACGAAGTGACACAAATGTTCACAAAGCAGTTGTGAGGAAAGTAGACACATCAACTCTTAAAGTCATAAATACTTCATAACAGGTTACATGACTTTATAACCTTCTCCTTCTGTTTCCTAAACAATTTGTCACATGGTTCTCAAAGAGGCGTAAATGTGCCACAGTCGTTTCTGAACCATTTCAGAAAAATTAAGTTCCAGAGGTTCTAATTTTTTGTTCTTTCATCCAGAAGTGCATTTGTAAGGTCAGATGCTGACGCTGGATGAGAGGGCCTGGCAATTTCCATTGTACTCCATCCCACAGGTATTTGATGGGGTTGAGGTCAGGGCTCTGCGCAGGACAGCCGAGTTCTTCCAGCATGACTGTACCCTAGTGCTCACAGCAAGGTCTGTGAAGGCATGGGTGTATGATTATGGCGTGGAAAAACTTGGCTGTCCCGCACAGAGCCCTGACCTCAACCCCATCAAATACCTGTGGGATGGAGTACAATACAGTAGAAATTGCCAGGCCCTCTCACTCAGAAGTGCATTTGTGAGGTCAGATGCTGACGCTGGATGAGAGGGCCTGGCAATTTCTACTGTATTGTACTCCATCCCACAGGTATTTGATGGGGTTGAGGTCAGGGCTCTGTGCGGGACAGTCAAGTTCTTCCACGCCATAATCATCTACCCACGCCATTACAGACCTGGAACAGAAAAGGCCCTTCCCCAAACTGTTCCCACAAAGTTAGAAGCATAGAACTATCCAAAATATTTTGGATAGTAAACACGAAACAACAGTGCCAGCCCGTTTACACTTTTCATAACCTGCCCAGATGACAAACGGTCACTGGTTGGATTACTTTCATAAGCAAAATGCGTTTGAATGAATAGCAGGAGTCAGCAGGAGGCGGTTCGCACAGATACATACACCCAACAGACAGTTGCTATTTTATGTTGCTGCTGTGATATTTCTTAGGCTGACAGACTCAGCCAAGTAGTTTGATGTATCCTTATCCTATTGACGGCAAACCAGACCATCAAAACAAACCTTATTCACTTGTTTCAATCATGATACCTCCTGCCTTTCTTTTCCTCTATAATACCAGCAAACAACACTCAACCAAAGTACCTCTCTAGCCCTTCCATTTTCCTTCTTTTCTGTTGCTCTACAACACTGCAAACCCTTATTCTCTCGCCTCATTTACACACTGTCTTTATATCTTTTGAATATCATCTCCCTGGTGTGTGTGTGTGTGTGTGTGTGTGTGTGTGTGTGTGTGTAAGAAAAGGAAAGGGAGAATGGCTGCAGTGGGCAAACTCTCCTCGGTACACCTGTCTCCTTTAGTTTATAACCACTCTGCTTTTTCACACACACACACACACACACACACACACAAACCTACACAGACATGCGCACACACACACACACACACACACACACACACAAACTTACAAGCAACATGGACACACACAACCTCACAAGTAAGCCACCTAAAGCAGATATGTGAATGTAAATACACATCTGCACAGGGGAGCACACACACATAATCATAGCAAATGCACCACACAAACCTTGTGTGGTGCTATCTTCACACACACACGCACACACACACACACACACACACACACACACACACACATACAGTATACAGCTGTAACCAGAAAAGACAGCTGGAGTGTATATCAAGGGCCACCCAGCTCCTACACATTTATCTCAATTTCACCTTCTAGACACACTCGCACAAACACACACGCATTAACTCTGAGCAAAGCAAAAGTAAATAGGGAGTACACACACACACACATACATCAAACACACACACACACACACACACACACACACACACACACACACACAGTCATATATAAATCTGAGACAACTAACACATCAAATACAAACACTCACCAAATCCCACATTTTACTCCACTTTGATTCCCTGCTTCTAACACTTTGTGCTTTTTGGTTAAATCCTCATTTTTCATCAATGGATAAATAAAAACATTTCATCAGAAAAAAAGAAAAAAATTCCCTCAACTTTCACACAGCGTCGCCCGCATACACGGAGTGCTTTAAATTGTTCATTTATCGTCGAGCAGAAGTGTTTGTGTTTCTAGAAGGCCTACATGGTGTTAAGCCCGTCCTATAATGAGCTATTAACTGCAGTCTCCTTTCAGCTCTCTGCCTGACTCCGACACAAATCCCCCCTTTATTCTCCAGTACTGTAATCCACCACTCGCACGCACACAATAATAACGCGAGACACAATGCACCAAGCCTCAGTTCACTTCCTGGTGTCAAATCCCCCCCTCTTCTCACTGTTCACTTACAAAGACGGAAGAAGAGGGGAGGGAGGAGGGGATGAAGGATTGAAGAGGAACGATACGATGTTTGTGGCAGCGACTCACAATCCAGACCGCAAGGCCAACGCAGGATGGAGCTCGCCGAGGCTTGTAACGTTTACGCGCGGTTATAGACACTCGCACTCACGCCATCAGTGGGTGAAGTCGTGAGCTGAGCTCCTTGCACATCACCATCTTTGTGTTCTGGTGAAACCTGTCACGAGTGAGGGGCGGATCTGCCTGAGAAACCGAGGAGCACTGCGCACTTGTCAATCCTTGCCAGTCTGCCCTAAAGCGTACCCCACTTTATTTTCCTTTTTGATTCTGAAGGGACCAAAACTAACACGATCAACGTCGTGATATGCTCAGTAAGACTTGAACTAGTGACTGAGACCAAAAATTCATCAGTAAAGTGTGTACTGAGGTCATGGATCACATAGGCGTCCAGTTAATCCGGGGTCACCAGTGAGCGAACGTGATAAATTCCAACATGAGGTTCCGGCGCTAAACTCCTAAGAAAATACCCATCAGCTTCACATTTGTCCATATATGGACAAAAGCACCGGGTCACACCATTCAGGTGTTTCATTCAGTCACATTGCCACAGGTGTATAAAATTAAACATCTAGCCACACAGTCTGCCTTCTTAAATGTATGTGAAAAAAAAAACAGGTCGTTCTAAAGAGGTCGCTGAATTCTGGCGTGGTACTGTAACAGGATGCCCCCACTGCAACGAGTCAGTTGGCAAAAATTCTTCCCTACTAGATATTCCACAATAAACTGTAAGTGGTGCTAATACAAAGTGGAAGGATTCAGGAACCACGGCAACTCAGCCACAAATTGGCTCATGTAAAATGATAGAGTGCTGTTGCTGAGTGCTGAGATGCATAGTGCATGAAAGTTACCAACATTCAGTTTACTGAATACTGTGCGTGGATTGTTTCAAACCTCTTCTGGCATTATTATCAGCATAAAATTGTGAGCCAGGGCCTAATGGCATAGGTTTCTATGGCCAAGCAGCTGTGTCGGATGGAGTGGTGTAAATCACCCAGCCACTGGACTCTGTAGCAGTGGAAACATGTTCAATTAAGTGGTGAATCAGGCTCCTCTAACTGGCCATCTGACGGATGAATCTGGGTTTGGCAAATGCCAGACTGCACCGTGCCTACTGAAAAGTTTGGTGGAGGAGGGATAATGCTGTGGAGCTGATGTTCTGGGGTTGGCCTCGGCCCCTTAGCTCCACTGAAGGAAAATCTAAATGTTTCAGCTTACCAAGACATTTTGGACGAAGTTCCCAAACTCTGTAGGAACAGTTTGGGGAAGGGCATTTTCTGTTCCAACATGGCTGTAGCCCAGTACAGAAAGCAAGGTCCATAAAGGCATGGAGTGGAAGAACTTGGCTGGCCCTCACAGAGCCCTGAACTCAACCCCATCAAACATCTTTGAGATGAACTGGAGTAGAAACTGCGAAACATCACTGTCTGACCTCACAAATGCTCTTCTGAACAAATGGGCAAAAATTTCCAGAACATTTTTGTCCATATAGCAGAACTCTCATAATTACAAATCACAAACTGCATCTACAATAAGTCAAATGCGACACCATGTCAGTGTGGCATTTGAATCTAACCAGTGACCAAAAAAAAAAAAGTAAAATGACAGAAAAATTAAAGTCCCACACAGGACAAAAAAAACCCCCGGGCTTCAGAGGGAAAGTCCAGTCAAACGACTCATGCTTTAACAAACTTCACTGAATGCTGGCTTTGAGGCTACTTCATCAAACACTGGTAAATCTCATCTGTGCCATTGCCATTTGTTTCGGGGGAATGAGCGAACCAGGCAGAAAAAGAAAGACCTTAATATATCTATGGAAGTTAAAACAAATAATAATGGCGATTTAATGGGCTCAGATAGCATTCGATGCAGGTGAAACACCATTACAAAGTTTAAATCAATGAGGCAAAAACAGACAAAGTTGCATCAAAAGTCCTTTGTTTCTATAATGAGCCAACTTCCAAAGTTACAACTCGCCATTTATTCCATCCTCTCTCCCCAACTTCAAACACACATAAGACGGAGCGTGTCACAAGCTGAGTATGATGGTATATCAATATGACAAAAATGCCAACTTAAACTAATGCAGCTCTAGGGGAGCTTCATAAAACTGATCATTGCTTTTTTCTGTGCTGAGTTTATCTTTTCACTTTCTTTGAGTCTCATTTAAAAAAGAAACCAACTCATCACATGCTGAAATCCTTGTTGTTGACCTTGGGACAAATTTTCCCCAGAAAGTACCCGGCAAACCTAATAGAAAACATGTCATCTCCACCAGTCAAAACTGGTGGTGGTAGAACTGCAGACAGTCAGATGCTGACGTCGTTTGGACGGAGAAAGGAGGTCAGGTCAGACGGTCTCGTACAAAGTAAGAAATGTAGGAATTAAATGCATCTTTTTTTGTGTTTGTTTTTTTGAACAATGAAAAGCTAGTCTGGTTAGTACTTCGTTGTGAACAGATGTCCACACCAGTTGTCTTACACAGATTACTGTTACAGAAGCCTGTCATTAAAAATTAATAAATAAATTATTATTCTTGAGATTAAGAATCTCTTTTGCGAGAGTGTCCTGGGCTGACAGGCAGCATTACCCTAGCATGTTTTTCAATGGTAGGAGAAACTGGAGCAAACACAGGGAGGACATGCAAACTCCGCACAGAAGGGTCCTGCCTGGGTTTGAACCCAGGACCCTCTTGCTATAAGGCAACAGTGCTAACCACTGAGCCACCGTGCTGCTATATTTAAATAAACATTTTCCAGCAGTTCATGATTATGCAAAATCTACATTCTGCCTCATTTGTTGCATGGTCCCTGATGTCACCGTTCTAAAGGTACGTTCTCACCGAACGCAATTTGCACAGCGAATTCGCCTCCACCGCCTCTGTTTGGCCGTGCGGCGAATTCGCCCCTATTCGCGTGTCCAAAAGTGTGGTCATAAACCACATGTGAATTCGCGTCAGGCGAATTCGCCAACCTATCTGCCTCATTGCTACATCATGGAAGACATGGATGATGTTGAGAGTAGCTTGGATTTATTTGTTTTGGAGAGCTCTACAAAGGCGCCGGCAAGCACGTCGCCATGTCTGGGTTCACGATATCATTCAGAGACGCTCCCAGTACGGTGAGTTTCACCATCTACTCCAGGAGCTGCGTCTGGATGACGGCCGCTTTCAGCGGTACTTCCGTCTCTCTGTGGCCCAGTTTGACGA
>VUQH01082635.1:0-19433 GCA_015106775.1 Etroplus canarensis | reverse complement strand
TCAGGCCTGCTTCCAATAATTATATTCCTTGTTATTACTGCTCTGCTTTCTCTGCTACACACACACACACACACACGCACGCACGCACACACGGACACACATTGGGCCACCCCCGATGCACGGGAGAGAGGATGCACTCCAAGCTCCGCCATGACCCAGCTGTGTGTTAATTTAGAAGTTGGTCCCTCTCCTCCTTATCCCAAAGAACATAGCAAATATGATTTCCCAAAATAATGTCAAATTTTGATTATGACTACAGGAAAGTTATCCACATGGGTGTAAATCCATCTTACATCAACCTGGGCCAAAAAAGGGTGGTGACCTTTCTTGAGCTCCTTTCATGTTTTTGTTTATCTGTCTGTTCATATATTTTTTTTTGAATGGTAGAGTTTTAACTTGCAACTGTAGATGCAGCAATGGATGTGTTCACCGAATCATTTTGGAAGAGTTCCTTTTTTAATGAGGTGTGCCCTAAAGGCTTGAAGATCACAGCCATTTAGTATTGGCGTCATCGCCTCCATCAAAGATTTGTTCAGATTCCCTGAATCTTTCTAAAATATTTAAAGGAGATAATAAAATCTTAAAGTTCATACAATGAGACACAGAACAGGGTTGTGTTTTCCAAAAACATTCTTATCTTCTTGTATTTCTAAAAGTAGTTTAAACTTAGAAAAACAGTAGAGGCATTGGTCTATACCACAGAGTGGGAATTCAGCAAATTAAAATATTCATTGCAATCTGATTTTTCTTTTGTGACTCCAGCTGAGCCTGAGTTTGGCTCAAATTGTTTTTGCCGCACATCAAAACAACACATTATTTGTGAAAAACAGGATTAATCTTCTTAGGCAAAACATTTTATTTTTTGTATAATCACAAAAACATGAAAAAGATTCAAAGAGACAAATACAAATGAGATATTATATAATAGCCAATACAGCAGTATCTCTAAACACTTGTTGTCTCTCCCTCAGGCCTCTGCATTTCTGGTTGAGCTACGCTCTCTCCATCTTGTACTGCAGTGAGAACAACCAGGTTGGTGTTTATAGTGATGAGAGTCGCAGCTGCTCCTGCCCCTACAACCATCCGCCTTGCCAGGGCTTGATTCCCTGCTCTGTGGGTGACGGTCCCCGCTGTGCCTCATGTTCCACAGAGAACCGGACTCGATGCTCCAGCTGTAACCCCGGCTTCACACTTACCCAGGGAGTCTGCCGGTCGGCTGTGCCCGACCCTACTGACCCCTATCTGGGCTTGGAGAGTGACAGAGATCTGCAGGACTTGGAGCTGCGCTACCTGCTCCAGCGGCGTGACCCACGTATCGCTCTACATGCTGTGTTTGTGAGCAACGACGTGCGTGTAAACACTTGGTTTGATCCCTCCTGGAGGAAAAGAATGCTGCTCACCCTCAAGAGCAACCGGGTGAAGTCCAACCGTGTTCATATGCTCCTTGGACTCACTTTACAATTTTGCCTCACCAGGAACAGCACTGTGGAGCCAGCACTGTCACTGTTTGTGAATCCCTTTGGGGGCAGCCATTCAGAGAGCTGGACCATGCCAATAGGTCAGCACGGATACCCTGACTGGGAGCGGACCAAGCTGGATATCCCCTTGGACTGCTATAATTGGACGTTGACTCTAGGAAACAGATGGAAGAGCTTTTTTGAGACAATTCATTTCTACTTGAGGAGTACTATCAGGGACCCTGTGGGAGTTACAGGGGGAAATAAGAACATAACACTGTATGATGAACCTCTGGAGGCAACAGAGCCTTCCAGCAACATCGGCTACATGAAGGTGAACAGCATGCAGCTGTTCGGCTACAGTGTGCACTTTGACCCCGAGGCGATCCAGGACTTAATACTGCAGATAGACTACCCGTACACTCAGGGATCACAGGACTCGGCCCTGCTGCAGCTGGTGGAGCTGCGATACAGGGTTAACCGCCTCTCGCCTCCGGGGGCCCCTCATGTGGATCTGTTCGCCTGTCTGCTCCGCCACAGACTCAAACTGTCCAGTGCAGACGTGACCAGGATACTCACTGCCCTGCAAACTTTCAGTGCCGGACAACCAAACTACATGGAGTATGAGGCGAATAAACTGTGTAGTTAATAGCCTCTATTTGATGTTTTGTACAATGTCCTTGCCACAAACACGCCTGTATCCATTGTCGGCTGGATCAGTTTGCATCAAGTGTGTGGTTTGGTGTTTAAGACTGTGCTGTACATATACAATGTGCAATTAAATTCAGTGTTTTTACAATAATTTTGGTGTAGTTTTATGGATTAAACCTCCTGAAAGTGGATTAATAAACAAAAATCAACAAAAACTCTGTTTGATCAGCACATTTACATTTGAATCATTTGTACTTAAAAGGTGTAGCTTGTCTTGCACTTTTACACTTAATACCACTAGAGAATTCTTGTGATGTGTGCTGTGTTGTTTTTGCCCATCTGGAGCCTCAGAACACAAGGTCTCCATTCTCCATTCAGGGAATAGCGTTAGCACAGATTACTAAGTATATAGTTGAAGAAGGGGGAGGTCGAGAGTAGCCTTCCTCTGTTCCTCTACCGTCCCTGTATGCCATTCACAGTTCCTGTGATAGATGAGCCAGGGAGCTGCAGGGACATGCCCAGCATCAAACAACAGTAAGCAAGGTATCAGTGACAAGGATAGTACTCTCACCCTGTGCCAGAGCAATTTGGACCCTCACAATTGTGACTCTGGCCAAAAGGGAAATCAGCTTTAATCCCCTGAGGGCTGTCGAGAGTGTAGCCGCAGGCTAGCAGCATGGAGCAGCTTTGATTAGACTAGCATCTAAAGAGCTTGTAGCAAAGACGCAGCTTCATCAAGATTCACCAGACATGTTGCTTCCAAGATTAAAGCCAGACACAATTTGCTCTGATGCTGTCATTCAGAATGAATGTGAACGAGGTAGCTGATGCGGTTGTGATTGTGAGATGAGGTGCTGAGCGTACTACAGCTATCACCACTCTACTGTCATTCACATTATGATGCATCATGTTGCAGTGTTGTGGGGGAAAAGCTGTTTTATCAATTTATGTGGCAAAGAATTGAGTAGCAAAGCTTAAAGCTGTGCTCAAGGCACTGATTTCATTACCAGTTTTAGCATCTTCCATAGGCTGCCTTTGATCTAAAATATTGATTTTGTAATGTTATTGGTCAATTTTGAGACACAGCTTCATTGTCTCCAGGCTGTAATTCTGTTACTAAGCTATCAGGTATCACAGGACTCTGGTATTGGCTGGTTTGTGTTAAAATCCGCCTTTAAAATGACATTTTTACAACTCAGCCTTTTCCTTTTTTTGTGCTCTCATTTTAAATTTTGAAAGCTGTTTCTGTGCTAGAGATGTACTGGCAGCAATAACTTAATGTGCCAAAATTTACCAAGCTGCACTATGTTTTTTAATTGACTGCAGGCAAAAGGTTGTCTGTGAAGAAAATGCTATCCTGGACCACATCCCAGCAGGGGTTAATTCCTTGGGTTAAATAGCAAGCATCTGCAGTGATTTTTAAAATCTTTTGAACAAGAAAATACTCTGCACTCGGGTGTAAATATGCAGTGCAGTGTTATTGGAAGCAGTCCAGGGTACCTCTGGGGTGAGCTTGAAGCAAAAATAAAATACAAAATGAAATATTTTGTTACTGTGACCTCAGAATGAAAAGGCAGGTTTTGGTTTCAAGATATTCACCTCGTCCTTGAGATGAACTTGGAAAATTTTCTCCTTATTTTTGTTCCATTTTGACTCAGAATCCTTAATCATCCTAAACTGAATTTCTGTCAGAGGTAAAGTGATAAAAATAGAAGCTGCATTAGCGTTTTGTGTACATAGTGGTACATAGATATCAATAAATAAATAAATGGTTACATTAACCAGCAATCCTAAGTGCTTAGCCCCAAAGCTTTTGAAAAACCCTTTTAAGAACTTCAGAATAAGGGTCACAAACAAGAACACAGAATAAGATTTGTAATATATCCATTAAAGTAGTCATACAGTTATTAAAGTACTGTGCAAAGCTCTTGAGCCTCTGCTCATTTTATTTCATTTTAACTGAGTCAGACTTTCTCATATTTTTTTTAAAAGTGGTCTTGAGCAATCATTCTTCAGGCTTTCTGAAGGTCTTTCATAGTTTTCTTTGGAAATTGGCTGCTTTTTCATCTATTTTCAGTCCAGTCCTTATACCTGGCCATTTTCAGAGGAATGTTTTTTAAGCCACTTAACACTGACCTATAAATGATTCAAGCATAAAAAGACACCTAACACATGGGATAAACCAGTATTGTGTCTACACATAAAAGCTTAGCAAAGAACCAATTTCAAATTGTATCCTGAGGCGCTTTGTTACTAGTATTCCTCTAGAAAAAACAAATCATTTTACTCATTTCTTTGGTTGAATCAACAACAAAAAAAATGCCAAACATAACACAGTTTGATGGGTATAAAATGGCATTTTTGCACTAACAAAGAGATTCCAGAATAGCTATTAGTAGAAAACTTGGCATGCATCCTTGCCAAGTCTGTCCTTGAAAATCTGAGGGAACGGGACAAAAAAAGAAGTGGCACATCTTTAAAAAAAGCAAAAAACATATCTACAGCAGATGAACAGTATCTGAAATGTTCTTTGGAAATAGGAAAAAAATCCAGCAAAGACCTCACACAGGACCTGAGTTGATCCATCTACTGCTCTCGGACGCCTCATCGGAAATGGTCATGACGTATGTCCGGCTGACGTGGAGGGAACGTCTGTGACATCAGTTCAACTTTCATTTTGGACCTATTTTTCAGCCACGACTAGATGACGACAAATAACCACCAGACAGCATTTATTCAACATCGAAATGTTTGCTGGTTAAGTAAGGAGAAGGCTGGGAGAGAGAGACAAAAGTGAGTGTCTACACCCAGCTGTAAAACATGGTGGAGGCTCTGTCATGGTTTGGGGCTGCATTTCAGCCAGTGGCGTTGGGGATCTTGTCAAAACTGATGTTATTATGCATGCAGAAAAGTACGGTCAGATTTCTATCCACAGTGCAATACCATCTGGAAAGCCTCTGACTGACAACAGTTTCATTTTTTAGCATGACAATGATCTCAGAAAATGATCCGCAGAAAAAGCCTACCTGGATAGAAAAACACACAATGGAACACCATCAGTCATGGGCTGGCCTCCCCAGAGATCGGACTGCGACATTAATGAAGCGGCATGGTAACAGACAACACAACAAAAGACAGCCAACATTCAAAGGTCTTTGTTGGAATGTCTTTCAAAAAGCCTGGAAAACTATTTCTGAAGCCTCTCAATGTTAGTATAATACATATGAATCTACAGACAAGAGAAGGAAAGCTCGTTTTTGGCATAAATACAAAGCTTATGATGTTTTAATGTTTCCATCTTTGTAGCATTTAAATGTCAACTGTTAATGTGTTCACTCATTTGGCTTAGTGTTGCCTGTAGCAGATTTTTTTTTTATTCCAGTGGATGTAGTGTGGCAGTAGCCAGGCTTTCCCTGTGTTTCCAGCATTTGTGCTAAGCTGCACTAACTGGCTGCCAGTTATAGTTTCCCTCCTCATATGAGAGCAGTGTCCATTCTGGCACACATATAGGTTGGATTTGTAAAAGTGGAAATATTGTAGTTTGATGATTTTCATCAAGCGTGTTATCTGCCCTTCCTCATCTGTGGTGTGGAGGCATCCTAAATGTTCTTTTCCTTTTTTGTTCAGCTCGCAAACAAATTGCGTGATCCGTGACTAGCTTATTGCAGCATTTGCTATAAAAAGTAGATGCGCTTTTCACTGCATGCAGTAATTCAAAACTAATAAAATATACCAAGAGGGCAGCAAGAATTGATTAGATGTAGCAAGTCCAACTGGTTACACCTGTAACTATAATGAGAGAACCATTGTGTTAAAATATTTTTAGAAAATTGAACACTACAGGGCCTGATCAGTTTATGTTTTACTATTGTGTAATATCTTGTGCCTGGTGTCCAACCGAAGCATGATGCTTTAACAGTTCATGTAGTTTCAAACAGGATGCTACATTGCACAGACTTGACACAGATCAGTGCATCCTGTGTGTTAGTTTTGCAGATTTAGTTTATCACACTGATGTTTGGATTTGGCTTTGATCAGTTTCTTGCATGCTGCGGTAAGTTTTTTCTATTCGATGCATTAGAGTAGTTTTAATGTGCTTGACCCTTAAACACTTTTATTTTATGCAGACGCATTAATGTGACTGACTTCAGTTCTGCTTGCGGAGATTTATGCATTAATAACGAGTTAAACCACCTATCTCAATGCACTTTTCAAAACCTTCTCTTTATCTGGATATTTCTACCCTTACTCAGAATTTGCATATGTCCTCATGTGCAAATGGAGTCCGGGTCAAATCTTCTACAGTACAAACCAAAGCGATTAAGAGGCAGGATGCAGGGATAAAGACAATGTACACACTTACTTTGAGAGGTTTTATCTGTGGGAAGGGCAGTGGTATAAATGTGTACAAACAGTTATGCACACATTCAGGGGGCAGAGGCTGAGTGATAAGCAAGAGCTTTGGGTTGGCAGGCTAGTGGGCCTCAGAGGAAACATGAGTTAGACTAATGTGTGTGTCTGTTTAACAAGCATGCTGGTGATGGGAGGCAGGGGCTCAGTGAAGGGAAGAGTTTATGGAGAGGATGAACCCATGGGAGGTATCGGGAATAACCGCCGACGATACGTCAAGAACAGCCCGGACAGCTTGTTTTTAAAGCCAAGCGGGATCGTTCCTTGGGAACTAACTGTGGTTTGCCAAATTTTTTTAGCCCTTTTTACAGTAAACAGAGCACACAGAGGAGCAAGAAACAGGTGATTGATCACTATATTTCAATTTATGGTCATGTTTCTCATTTATTTTTTTGAAATTGCAAAGACTTTTCAGGATTTATAGCTTTCAGTTCGCTGTTTAGTGAGTATTCTTGTTTGTTTTGTGTCTTAATAAAATGTCCACAGGTGCTATTAGCGTTTAGTAGGAAACCCTTGTCTATAGGAGATGTGGGTGGCCTGTGGGGACATTTATATAGCCTTACTCCCTTTCACTCTAAACTCTGTCTACTGAAAGCTATTAAAACCCCATTCAATTAGCATAAGGACATGTTAATTTAGAAAATTAAGAGTGGGGTTATGTTCTGCCAGCAGTAATAAGGAGGATAATGTAGACTGGAATAATGATAAGACATCAAATAATGCGATGCCAATCCAGCAATGTAATGTGGCTCCTTAAAAACCAAATGAGATCAGACACGCTAATGTTTGAATGTGGTGCCAGAGCTTATAAAGATATGAAATACAGCCTCTTCAAACAGTACTCCGACATCAGCTTTGTTTTAGAGTTTGACTGACGGCTGCTTAATGCATTCCTGACATTTTCAGACTTAAGTGAGACTGCCAGTGATGCATCTTTAAAATGTGCCCGTTTTCATGTAAAAAGCAGCAAATATTAAATGTTTCCCTTAGCATCTTAACTTGTGACAGGGTGGAACATCCTTTCAATTAGCATGCACTGCAGACCATCTTTTGACACTAAATATAACACAGAAAACAGCCGAGACTGATGGAATGATGACATGCTGTCAGTCAGGCAGGGTCACAAATACTGTAGTAAGTGCTAGGGGAACTTCAAGATACACGAAGAACTTAAATGAGAGAGAAGTTTGGAAGAATCATGACTGTCATTGCAACTAAATAACATATCCCTTTAGACTGTAGCGAACTGAAAATTTAGGACAGGAGGAAACATCATAAAATATGTGAAAGATATAATAATACTGTCGGCTGGAAAATCTCTGTTTATCTGCAGACCAATAAATTGGTTTGCTTTGCTACTTGTGAGTGAGATAAAACAAAATGAAGTTACTGATTAGAAGCTTCAGAATATTTCAGACCTGGCTATTGGCTTTTCGCTATCAGCCATAATCAACATCATCATCTTATTTCATTTTGAGAGCTGTGTGTGCTGCACAATGAAATGTCGAAGATCTCTTCCTCACCAAGATTAACAACAACAGAGGCTTTTGCATTTACATAGTCTTTTTATAATGAGTAGTGCTGGCGAGCCTCCTCTCCACACACACACACACACACGCACACACACTATACAAAGCAACTAGAAGGTTGCAATTCTGCACCCGACGCTCTCATTATTGCCGCAGCACTAATGACGCAGTGAGGATCAAGGTGCTGTATGGAGATGAAAGAGGAGATGCAAAGGATTTACAATGCTTCCAAGATCACCGATAAAGCACAGCGTAAACAAAACTCTGCCTGGGGTTTGCACCACCAGGGAGTTGGGATTTAGTCTCCTGATTCAGCGTCATCCTCTTTAAACTCGCGGCATTAGCGAGGCAGGGAGCAGAAATCCTGATGAGGCCCACCAGAGCTCCTAACTGCAACATTTGAAGACAACCACTCAGTTTGGATTTTTCAGGGCTCATTCACAAGCACTGTATGTTCTCTGTACTCATTACTCTGCTGCCTGTAGAAACCCTAATGTTTCCTCTAAGTGGTTCTAGAGCAGAACATACTGTATAATAGGCCATTAATCAGTGGCTCAGAACAACGTGTCAGCTTGGAACTTGAGGATCCTTGAAGTGCAATCGTTTTTAAAGATAATCCTCAAGGCCCTTTTCACTTCCATCCAAGGCCCCTATGGGCATGTAACTATAACTGTGACAGCATATCTCTTTGTTTTCCTGTGTGAATGACATACAGTGAAGTAAAGCAGCTGTGCAATGTGCAGTAAGCTGTTGGATAACGTTTCATCATCTCAGAAGCCACTATCTTCACTGAGATCTCCAGCAGTTTCCCCTTCAAATGTTTACCCCCCACAACTTCCCAAAAGCATTATGTAAGCTGCTTTAATTATAAATAGACACACTTTCTCTTTTCTTAAGGGAGTAATATAATTGCATCAAAGGCCACGTAATGTAGGCACAACATTTATGAAACTTGTATCCTGACGCCAGTGTGGTCGGCACTGTTTCTGTTAATGGTTATATGAAGATACACCAGCCACCAGCCGTCCATATTTGTCCCAAATGGTGATTTGAACTGACTGTCTCATATATTCAATGTTATTAATATTTCAAATCATAAACAAACAATTAGTTCTGTTCATTTATTCAGCAGTGTTGGGTGACACCTCTGAGCCTGGCAGCACTTTCAGCACTCCTACATCACATTAATCAAACTGGGGCTGACTCGCGCAAAAAGAGGCATCTGGAGACCGTTTTGCGATTAAGAGAGAATAAGTTCTCGTATAAAAGCACTCAGAATCAGCACTTTCGGCCAGCTGGGACTGCTGCAAAGCAAAAGCTGCCATAACCGGACAAACAGCAATCTCACAGCCAGGGAATCCTGCGGCCAATTATTGAGAGGAAACTGCCGCTTTCACGGTCAGCTCCAAAAACCTCGGTTGGATGTGGTAATTATGTCCCTAAATCACAACCCATTAATCTCTCCAAATCAATTCACCAGCAGAATAAACAAACAGATCAAGATGTGGACTGTTGATTCTTAGGAGTAGATTTATGTATATGTCTGCCGTTGTAATAGTGATTGTTGTGGTAAATCCAGTCCAGTCTTGGAGCAGAGGTGAATAGGGTGAAGTCGCATTACTGATGACTAAGCCAATGACTAAGCTCACCTCAAGTGAAAATAAACCACCTACCTAAATGCCCTTTGAAAGTTGGGTCTCTTCTCTCACTAAGCTGTCTCTTCAATTAAAGACTTTAGTAGGTTGTCTGTGCAGAAGCAGCAGTAGCACTCAGCTATTCAGCTTAAGTGGGTCACAGTAAATCTAGTGAGGTGGTCCGACCACTTCATGTCTTTTTGCTTATAGACCGAGTAAGGCCACTGAGCTTTAGTTCAGCCGCACACACTGACTCACAAACATGTAAGTGTGCACACACGCGCGCATGCACACACACACACACACACACACACACACACACACACACAGGCTCTGATGACCTGTGGAAGCAGGCTTTTATTCCCTTTTAATGCTACACCTTTGCAGTTTAAAATACAAAACATGGCTTAGGTTTAACAGCTATCTCCTGCTGTGTGAAGCTGTGAGCTCACCTACTGTGAGCTGAACTGTAAAGTCTACGTCTATCAAACAAAACCTAGAAAATATTTCGACGCTGAGTAAATGTCAACCGGTAGTTTTATTGTCTACGAACGATCACAGTTGAAAAATAGTCCCAAAGTCAGTTTGAGGTATGTTGTAAATCTCACAAAATCCTGCAGCTTAGGACCTACTTGAACTCATGACCTGCATCCTGCCTTACTTATCCCACTGAGCCAAACACTTTGCATTTCAGCAATGGCATTCCTGGGGTTCTATGGCTGACACTGGGGACAGCGCTTGAATGAATTTAAAAGACTGACGTATGGAGAAGACACTGCACGTCTGTCCATTCACAATCATGTACTAACCAGATTAGATGTTTTTCTTTAAAAAAAGAAAAAACAAACACAGATTGAGTTTTTCACTGCAATTATCTGATCTAAATTTTTCGCTTTTTACCTCTGACCTCCCTTCTATGTTAAAACAAGGTCAACATCTATCCACGTGCAGTCCGGTTTCTGCTGTCATACTACAACCATTTTTGATCCAGAGCGTGACGTCGGGGTTTCAACCCTGGTTGCTGGGAAGGCACTAACACTGAAAGTGTTGTTCAACCTGACGAAGCCTAAATTTTTCTCAGCCTGTATTATAACTACATAGAAACAAGAGCAGGGCCAGGGGAGACTGAACAAAAATAAATTGAGTTTCTTGTGAGTTGCACTTGGTCCATGAGTACATGGTTTGCTGACCTAACACTTTGCTGGTTGAGAAAATTAAAAACACAAAGGGAACTGTAAGTGAAAATTCTCTTTGGATTATGTCTGAATACACTGTTAGTACAACCTGTTTTCAGGCCCAGAGAATTAAATCCTGTTGTGGTTCCAAAGCTGCTGGCATCCCTGAGATACACCCAAGGTGTCTTTTGGTATTCTTAATATGACACATCAGCAGTCCTGTGTGAAGGAGTCGACAAAAGGAGGCAAGAGAAGGTACCAAAAACACTTGGTTAGATTTCGGAAATGAAGGTTTGTGTTAAAATACGTCAGCTGAATATTAACCTGCATGCTGAAGACTGACACTTAAGGGTACCTTGAGCAATTGAATGTGATGTTAAGGGGTCTTGACCAAGCATAAATATGTGACACGAGATCAGTCAAGTTCACAGTACGGAGGCCAACAGTTTGTCAAAATGGCAATACTTAATGTCTCTGGACAGAGGTTAATCTCGATAGTATGATAACGTAAGCCATAAACTCAAAATACATCTGAGGCTGATGGGAATATCATAGGACACAAAGGAATATAGTTCTAAAAAAGATAAAGAAAAAAGTTGACAATTCAGTCTAATGTATCATTTCATGGCGAATCAAAGGCACAAATGCTAATCTCAGAGGAGAAGATCCAGAGTTGTTTCACTGGTGAAATTTTTTTTTGACTCACTGATGAAATTAAAAGTTAGAGGGGATCACCAAATTTAGCAGGATTCTGCCTTTGGGAATGATGAATATTCATACAGCTCCATGCCAGTCCAGCCAATAGCTGCAGAGATTTTTCACTTAGAAATATAAATATCCTCGTGGAAGCGCTGAGGCGATCACCAGAATAAGTACAATTCCTCCTCAAGGGGAGTCTGGGGAATCCATCTGATAGTTCTTGAGATATTTAAGTCCTGACTAAAGTGGTGCACCAACAGAGTCACACTGCCAGCCCTGGAGCCACGCTGCTAGCTTGGCTACTAAAAATACAACTGAGTTGATCTGACTCGACTTGAACTGTGACCAAAAGAAATCACAAAAATGAAACTGCCTTCCATTTAAATATATTCAGCCTTCAAAACATACAAGAAACTTTAGCTCCTCGCATTGCTTTCTGTCACCCTGATGAGGAACTCTTATAACACGCCCATGCCCTTGTTGTGCTATGTTGTAAGCCTGCCATTCTGAGCTTTCACTTTTAATTTCCTCACACATTCATCAGGCACAATAACAAGGTTAATTTCAGGGTAAATAATTGTCACCCACCCATGTTCCTCACAGCGGGAGTCTTTAATGAGTCCTCACTCTGCTTCCAAACACTGCAGGACCTGAAAAGTGGGAAAGTGCGAGTGTATTCTTTGAAAGTGGAATGTGTCTTTCCTCCCTGCAGGTAAATGCCTTGGTGCTATGAGCATGCACATTTTTCAGATGATGATGATGAAAGAGCAGTTCAAGTCTGCCTGAAGATGAAAGACATGTCTGTGCTTCTCTCTGGATTCATTACTCTCAATTCAGGTGTCTTTTACACACTCCTCTGCTTTACCTTCCTTCCACCTTCTCCCCCTCAGCTGTCAGATCCCCCTTTCTGTGGCTCAATGAAGTCATCTTCACCCAGAGACGGGATCACAACGATGCTCAAAGGACTTTGATGGGCAAATTGAGACAAATCGGTTGAATTTCAGAAGCTGTTAGATTG
Source organism: Etroplus canarensis (assembly GCA_015106775.1). Taxonomy (NCBI): domain Eukaryota; kingdom Metazoa; phylum Chordata; class Actinopteri; order Cichliformes; family Cichlidae; genus Etroplus; species Etroplus canarensis. The sequence continues at coordinate 6,860 of VUQH01082635.1, read as the reverse complement.
CATGCCCTGCACTAAATGGCTTCCTTGGAGCGCATCTCATCCTCATCGTTTAAAGATTAAACAGAAAAATGTATGCAAAATTCATGTCCAAACACACACATGCTAATAAAATGAAGGTCGCATGTTTCTGAATGCTTTCATTGTCCATTATTTCACAGTGATGGGAAGCATTAAATGGGGTTTGTCAAACATTTTATTTTTCTTTGCCGCTCATATTCTAAGGTTGTCATGCTGAGTAAATTGGGCAAGATTAGATGGGTAGCTGCATATTCTGCTAGTTTTCTTCGCGCTTTGTTTTGTTTTCTTGTTTCATTTCAATTTTTTTTAAACACTGAACTCTGTCATTATATTCCCTTTCTAGCTCTTCACCACATCTAGGTTGAGTTGTCTCTTTAGATTTGTTGCAGCAAGGAATTTTTGATGAAAGCTATACTGTATAAATAAATCTGAGTTCCAGCAAACATCAAAACAAGTTGAATGCCTGGTTTTTGAGCTCATATATATTTTGTAAACTTGTTGAGTATACAATATTTAATTTGACACCTCACCATTGTCTTGTGTGAAGAAGTTTTTGCAAGGAAGTTACTGAAGGATTGTGAAACCGCACAACAGATAGCGTGACTTTGAAAATAATGGAGAGAGAAAGTCTGAAGTACTTATTTCATTCCCTGTCTGTAGCGGCTGTTGTTGCCACTGTGACAATATGACAGCGAAAACAAATTATAGGGAACAAGGCTCAGGAATGAGAGTCTACCTGATAGTCTAACCTGACATTGCTGCACCGTTAGTCAACCTGACTGACTATCTGACACTATTGATAACCTCGTGGCTTTTCTACCTGTCACTGGCTGTCCTCCTCATGCGGCCTACCTGACTCCAGGCAGAGAAGAGAATAGAAGAGAAGGTGCGGGGTCTATTTCACAGATCATAAAACGTCAAAGACATGCAGGGTGGCAGCGACAGGTCTGACCAGAGACATTATCCTAAATTGTCCAGAATATGGAACAATCTAGGAATAATTTCTTAAATTCTGTGGCTGGCCTATGCCATTTGATGTATTGAATGAGATAAAGGAAAATCAAAGGAATAATGCATTTTGTGGGGTGATGGACTGAATGGTGTGAACGAATCCCACTGAACCTGACAAAGTGACTCACACACTGCCAGCCCTGTACCGAGAATTTATAAAATATACAACATATACTGTCACTTCTCCTTTTTCACTTGGATATAAAAGTGTTGGCAGCAATACAGGTTAGCAGAATCCAAACTAGAGAAATGTGTAACATGAAATTTAAACTGGCAAAAATAAAAACAACAATAAATAACATGCCAACGCACTGACCTGAAACCAATATAGCAGACACGGAACCACATTAGCAGTCACTGGAGTTGACTGGCAAATGTAGCCCGATATTCACTCTCTTGTGGCTTGGTTTCGGTCTCTGCTGCTCAGGAAAATGCATGCTTCTTTAATGGTCAGTAGTCCACTATTTTCACCAGCTAACTGTGCCAGCCTGCTGTCTGTTGCAAGATTACAGATCTTGAGATTAACAGGCTGTAACAGATGCTGATGAGAAATATAACACCCGAAACGGTGTTCCAGTACCTTCAACTCATGAGTAATTAAATCTGATTGGCAGATTAATACATAATGCTGTCGAGTGAGTTAATTCTTTGTGTGCTGCAGCCTGGTGTTGCTTCCACTTGATGGCAAGGAGAAACCTGCTAGGAATAAGAAAATAATGCCATGCCACCCCTTCTTACAATCTCACCACATCTTTTCCCCTCGTCTCTGTCATGCCTTCATTGTGGAGATGTTAATAAAGCTGTGGTCAGTGTACTTCAGCATCTAGCTAGTGCTCTTAAAGAGGAGCGAGCATAAATGGCAACTTTTTTTTTAAAGTGGGACATCATTTCAAATGCAATTTTTCCAACAGGGCCAACAAAAAACACAAACTGTTTGTGTGCAGTTTGTCACACGCTGTCTGCTAGCTACGGGTACACTTAGTGTCTTTCCCAGGGAGAGAGAAAAAAAAACTGTTAATACGTGATAACTTTACTCTGAGAGGTGGAGAAAAATGTGAGAAAGAGAGAAGAGGAGAGGATGAGATTAATTTCAAATGTAAAAGCTGCTCTGCAAGTGATATTGGATGAACTGGAAATTTAAAGCTTAATTGTAATGTCCTAATGCATTTTAGAGTTTTATTTTGAGCACATATTTAACCCGTACGCAATGTGTTGCTGAAGTTATCAAATCGTGAAACATGTTGTATAAACACAATACTGTATTATAAACACAAAGTATAATTGCTGGAGTATTATAGTTTTGTGTTATTCAGAGGTTGTATGAAAATGCCAAGACAGTTTGGTGCAAGTTGGATTAGTTTGCAGTACCGTGGTGCAGTTAACAGGAATGCAATATGTTGGACTGGCAAATAGCAGGCTGTGGTCTTCAGGGTGGGTGTTAGGTTACATCAAGGGTCATAGATACCAATTTAAATTTAAGGCGCTGATGCTGATTAGATTAATCATGGAAACCAGCCATAACAGTTTGTATTACAACTGCTTATATTTTATTGAATTTAATTGGCTGAATCCACAAAGAACACTGTATCTCAGAGCAGCAGCAGCAGCAGCAGCAGCAGCACAGGTCAGCTGACCACAGCCTGTGCACAGAGAAAAATCTACTGGAGCTCACAATACAAATTATTATACAACTTGTTTTCTTGTTTTCTAGAATTCTTTTCCCCATGCTGCACCGCTGCACCCAATCCTCATGTTCCCCCACCTGCCAGTGCCAACATTAACCCCTGATTAAAGCCGACGGCCGTAGAGCCTAAACAATGAGTTGAAGAGTTTTGGGGAATTTCGGGTGATAACTCCCTATGTCACTGCAAGCACCTCTTTGATCAGTGTTATATGAACACATTCATTTCATTGAACCAAAATCCAAACTATTAGCAGATTGATTTCATTATAATATCATGGTTTTTGGTATTAAGCAGTTAAAATGATTTTTTTTAAACAAGATATTATTATCTTTTTGATTTAAAAATCATTTTCTTGATAGTTTTTGTGTTGTCATGCTTGTTTAATCACAAGCCTCCACAACACCCAACCTTCTACATAAATCTCCAATATCTCCTGTCTAAACTACTTTCTTTTGGCCAGTTAGTTTTTTTTTTCCTTTTAAACCTTTTAAATGATAAGAACTAGAGAGAAAAAAATAAGCTGTTTATTTCTCTGTTGTTTTCAGCCCAAAATTGGCTGAAAAAAATCCATCTCACTCTGTACACAGTGATTAGTATTTAATAGGTGGAGGAATGGGTGTTTGGTAGGTAGATAGAAATAAGTAATAAGAATAGAAATAATTTACAGAACGCCGTCAAGTTCCTAGAGTTATGTTTTGGATAGTCCTTTAATATTTTTGTGTTTTCTTTTTACTGTTATTCTAGCATTTTGAGTTTGATGGTTTTGAGGCTGTGTTTTGGTTTAATTGTCATTCTAATGTGTTAAGCTTTAGTTCTTCTTCCATCATTTCAGTTTTGATTTTTGTTTCATTTTCTTTACTGTTTTACTGTTGCTGTAGTTTAACATAGTGTAGTGTTTTTAGTTCCCTCTGATTAGTTCCTTCCATTGTCTCGTCTGTCTCTGAGTGCCTGTCCCCACGGCTCTGTTTTCAGGTTAGTGTGAAGCTTTCTTGCTTCTGTTCTTGTCTTTGATTATCTTCTGCTGTACATTTGAGGTTAGCTTTCTTTCCTGTCCTGTGTGAGTTTTGCTTCACGGCTCTTCCCCAGTTTCCTGAGTATTTTCACCTATTAATAGTTTTCACCTGTATTCATCTCCACCCCATTTCTTATGAGTAATCACTCCCCTGTGTGTACAGTATATGGTCCTGTGTTCCCTTTTATCCTTGTTGTCTGTTATATTCCTATGTGCTGCCTGGCCTGCCCTCTGTCCTCATCTGTGGATTATTCTGTACTTTGTTTGGGATTATTTAAACATCCTTTAAAGCTCACCTCACTGTAAACCTGAATGTGCACAATAATTAAAACAACTAAGTACGGTGAACTCACATTTTGAAGACAGTTCTACCATTTTAAATGTGTTGAGTTCTTGTGACTTTTGTTCCTTTTTGAGTTAATTCAAACTTGTAAAAAAACATTTTTACTTTAACTTGAACTTTTTTTCTAGTTTTTCTCTGTGTGATCAGTGCAGTATAATGCTTGATTCATGGTAGTGCAGTTGTGTCTATTTGCATCAGTTTTTGCCTGCAGATCCAACGCAGAGGGGACTGCATCCAACGCAGACGTGCTTGTGTGCAGTCCTTAAAACACAACAACACACAGCTCAACATGAATGATGCTGTCTGTAGCCCAATGGCAGACTGGTTGAAAAGCAGGCCGGGGGACAGGAAAAGGAGCAACAGCTGAGTTCCCAATGTATTTGGGCGGGGGGGGGGGCATCAAAGATTAAAGGAAAAAAACAACATGAAAAGCCAGAGGCTGCAAAGGCCACTTTTCATTGGTTTTAAGTGCAGCTGGCTGACGGACCAACAACAGAAACCAAGAGTGGCTCACATCCTGGTTGTTTGTGATGCTGCCCCCTGATGTGAGTAAACAGCTACAACAAGTAGACGATAGATGCTGAGCATAAGCTCTCCGTGGGGTCAGTGTGGTAATATAAATGATCCATTACTAGGAGAGAGCAAGATTAAAACAAAATTAATTACTTAAACTGTTGAAGTTAACAGCACTAAATATAACTGAGGTGATCTGTTATCACAAGGGGTGGCATGATGGTATGGTGATTAATACTATTGGCTCACAGCAAGAACGCTCCAGGTTTGAATACACCACCAGGAGACGCCCTGCATAGAGCCTGTGTGCTCCCCCTGGGCACCCTGGCTTCCACCCATAGCCAAAAGACATACAAGGTTAGGTTAAATGGCTGCAGGTATAGATGGTTGTCTGTCTGTGATGGACTGGCAACCCATTCAAGGTGCACCCTGCCCCTCATTCCATAAGAGCTAGGATATTTCTATGAACTAATTCAGGTTTACCGGGCTTCTATTGGAATATTCTGCCTCCTGCATTTAGTTTGTTCCCTCTACATCATTGTAACTTAAATGTGTTTATCCGTGTGTTGCACGACAAAAGGAAAATATTGATTTACTGTGTTCATTGTATTCTACATCAGATCTGCATATTTTTTTCAGATGAAAAAAAAAAGATGATTTCCATACAAACCACAAAATCCTACCAAGCACAGTGTTTGCGCTGGCAGGTTCACAAAGTCAAGCTCAGCAGATCACCCAATCCCACGGGCAAACTATATCAGGTGATGGATCAGCTGTTATACTTTCTACACAATAAATTAGGAAATTTCCATTTAGGCCTCACTATTTAAGCTGCTTTAGCGTGCCCACTTTCAGCTCAGCTCTACATTTTATCCTGAATCTAACTTAATCAGTGTCATATATGTCTGCCTGGTTCAGTAGTGAGGTCTTTCTGCTGTTCTGTCTATCCCTCCAGCTCTCCACATACTGTATGAACAACCATAGTAAACATGGAAGACCTGACAGCTCCCAAAAAGGGAAGCCAAAATGTTTCTGTCACCCCCTGCTGTCTGGCTGCAGTGTAGGTAATAAGTCCTGCCTCTTCCGTATCAGTGGATGGGATGAAGTCAAACTAAAATGACAAAATTCTCCTCAGATAAATGTTTCCCAAAGATGATTTGGGCCATTTTAAGTAGTTCTAATCATGTTGATTTGAGTTCAAAGGTCACCTTTCTCATAAGTTTGTTTTGAGTTGCTAATTTGATGCTTTAAAATTGGGGTATAACCTCATGATTGGCAACTCTGATTGTCAGTCTGTGTGTGTCTGTTCGGAGGGGGAGGTGGGTGTTCTGCATCAAGTCCTACAGGATGTGTGGGTGGAAGTTAGATTCAGCCACTCCACCCCAAAACACTACTGCGCAGACTCTGGCTCAGACACTGCAAGAAGACAGCTCCTGTAAACAGGAAATTTTGGCTTCGCTTTTGTGCAGTGGGAGGAAGTGGAGCCACGTCGTCCATGTTTTCTTCAGTCATTGGAACAAAACGGCAGGGATGTCCCTGAATGGAGGCATACCGCCAAATTAGAATTACTGCAGATGGAAACAACGGTCCCTGTTTTGGCCACGATGGTCCTGGCTGAAATATGTTTACCCATGTATTGCAGTTAGTAATAATCGGGGGTTTAAAGTTAAAACAATCCAGAACAGCATTCCAGCACCTTCAGTTAAAAAGTAATTAAATTTGATAAGAAGAATAATACATAATACTCTGAATGAGTTAAGAAAACGTGTGCTGCAGTCTGGCACTGCTTCCAGCTGACAGCATGGAGATGCAGTTTGTCACACATTGTGTCTACAAGATTCAAGATTCAAGATTCAAGATTCAAGAGCTATTTATTTGTCATTTCAACCACATACAGCTGACGCAGAACATAGTGAAATGAGACAGCGTTTTTCCAGAACCTGGTGCAACATATAAACATACAGACATATGACAGGAAGGGTTTTTTTTAAGCAGTTTAAAGTTTAAAAATAAAACTTTGAAAGAAAAAAAATAAATAAAATAGGTAAATAATAAAGTGCAATGTGTGCAACGTGGTGTAGTTGCAGACAATGCAAGAACAGAACCCTTTTCATCTAAACCAGATGAACCAGATGAACATATTGCAAAATATCAAAATAGTGCCAAACAGAAGACATGAAAGACACAATGAAAAGACAACACAACAAGACACTAGCACCGAGAAAAGGCGGTGATGTGCAGTAGCAGCGATTGAGGTAGTGCAGATTGTGTGTGTGTG
>VUQH01082634.1:0-10773 GCA_015106775.1 Etroplus canarensis | reverse complement strand
TCAAAGAGGGAACAAACAGAACTTAAAAACAAACACAAAAACTCAAACTAAAGACGGACCATGACAGGGGTCACCACAGTGGATCATCTGCCTCCATCTCACTCTATTCCTTGCACTGGCACTCTGTTGGCTAACAGCAATGGAGGCGGTCCTTGTTAACCCATCCAGTATGGAAGTTGTATTATGAATCTGCATATTTTGATTTTAGGCCAGATGCCCTTCCATATACCAACCTCCCCATTTAACCAGGCTTGGGACAGGCACTAGGAGTACACTTGCTTGTGGGCCCCTGTACTTTGGTTAAATGTCAGTGCTGTCAGTGCTATAGGCAGTCTTAGTTCTTACTGTAACTTGTCTGCTAGAAACTTGGGTGTCATGTTTGATAGTGACTAGAAATTCAACAAACAAATTAGCTCTGTGGTCAAAACAAGCTTTTTTCAATTGAGACTCTTAGCAAAGATCAAGGCTTACCTCCCTAAAACTGTTTTTGAGAGGGTAATTCACATTTTTATTACATCACACCTTGACTATTGCAGTTCTTTATATGTTGGTCTCAACTAGTCAGCTGTAAATCGACAAACTTACAAACTTACAAACTGTTCATAATACTGCCGCTCACTTGCTGACTGGGAAGAAAAAGCATTACCACATATCAATTTTAGAATTCAATTTAAAATTTTACCAATTGTTTTAAAATGCTTAAATTGACCTAGCCTAACTTCTTACTTGTCAGAGCCCGTCCAGAACACTGAGGTCAGCTAACCAGCTGTTTCTGGCTGCTCCCAGAGCTTGACTCAAAACTTGTGGGGATAGAGCGTTTTCTGTAGTGGGACCCAAACTGTGGAATAGTCTGCCTTATCAGGTCAGACCTGCACAATCTTTAGAAAATTTTAAATCTCTACCAAAAACCCATCTTTTTACTATGGTGTTTAATCCCAGCTAGGCAAGCTATTTTGGTCTTTTAGCTTTTATTTTTATTTTAATTATATATTTTATTATCTGTTTTATTCTGATTTTATTGTTACTCTTATCATTGTATTTATTTTATGTGCTAATATTTTAAATTTAGATTTATCGTTTAATTTCCTCTTAACTGATATAAAGCACTTTGGTCAACCGAGGTTGTTTTAAATGTACTATATAAATGAAGTTGACCTGACTGACTTGGTTTGACTTAAATAGTTCAATATAAATAAAGTTGTTATTATTATTACAAATAATGTTTAGATATGCACAATGTCTCCCTGGGTTTGGTGTCATGAAGGATCATAGCACCAACCTGACTCCTCAAACAGACAGTTGGAGGGTACCTCTTGCTGTATTTAAATGCACTGGACAGCCTAAAGAATCATTTTTTAACAAGCAGGGTGTCATGTTTTATTGTATGGTCTTGCATGTTTTTGAGTTCCCTTTTGCCTTTTGAGTTCTTAGCAATTATGATCTTTATTGCTTCTTTGTTTATATTTATATTAGGTTGAGCCTCGTCATGTTTATTTCTGTCATTGCATTCTTGCTCTTGTTTATGCATTTGTATGTTAGTTATGTAGTTCCTTATTTGTTTCCTGCTCTGTTCCTGTCATTAGTCAAGTTAGTTTTGTCATGTTATAGTGGTGTTTTCTCCCTGTTTTATTTTGTAACCAGTCTTGTCTTGTGCATTATGTTTTATTTTACTTCCTTTTATGGAAATTGTTGCCACCTGTGCTCCTCTCCCTCCTTTTTCTTGTTTGCTCATTAGTCTGTGTCTATTCATATTCTGTCTCTCTTCAGTTCTGTGTTGCGTCAGCTGGAGAGAAGGCAACTGATCCAAAACCTTAGTAACATAAAAATGAAACTTGATCATATTGATTTACTGCAAAAGGACTCAAGAAGTGAAAGTTATCAGGCCTTATTCCAGTTTTTAAGACAGAGTAAATTGTTTGGGAGGATTTTAGTTGGTTTTTTGTTTTATTTTGGTTTTTTTGAGCGATGTTCCAGTCCACACTCCATACCAGTTAGTGGTGGTGGTGATGCACCATTTTGCTGTTTGCCAACCACCAATAAAATTTACAAGAAGAAGTTCTGTGTTGCGTCATAGATGTTATTTCCTCCAATGGAAGCTTTTGTTCCTTAGTTCACCTTGCCTGGTTTTATGCTTTGGACTTTGTTACTTTGTGAGTTTGGTGAATAAAGCCTGTTTTAGTTAATCTGTCTGCTTCCGGAGTCTGCATTTTGGGTCCACACCTCTGTGCTCTCTCATGGAATCCATGACACAAGGATAAGATTGCCAATACTTTTTAAATTTAAACTACGATCTTTTCAGAAACCTATAGTGATGGTGGAAATGGAATGTTCAAGAGATCGAAACATTTGGAACAATAGATTTGGAAAAAGATTTGAGCTTTTGAAATGCTTGAAACATCTCACCACAGTGACATCTGGTGGCCAAATAATGTATGATTTTAAATTTTTACACTCAATAAACAGTGGGACGTTTTATTGCCTCTTAGGACTTTTTATGTTGATTTGTAGTATTTGTATGGAAGGATGTTTATTTTAATCAGTCTGTATCTGTAGGGGATACTTCTATAGATTTATGAATGAATTCTTTATTCAGAACATAAATGACAAAGCAAAATAAAAACAAAACATTAAATTTTAAAAAATCCATCATAATAATATGATAAACAAATGATTTCTATCAAAGTCTCTTACTTTGAATTCGCACATGAGAACCTTCACCTTAACTTGTTTTAAAAGAGCAGGAAGAAGCACATGCTTAATAAGCCTTACTCCTGTTCAATCCATCATGTAACTAACTGGCTACCTAATATAAACATATACATCATGCATAAATAATCCAATTCATCCAATACATGAATCCACACAGTGCAAAAATGTAAAGCTAGAGTCTACCTCCATATACTGCTTTATCATTTTTTGTAGTTTTTTTTAAAAATTGCATAATATTTGTAAATCTTTTCAAATCCTCTGCCATCCACATACTCCACATTATTGTTTTATAATTGCAAAATGCCAGATGTTGCATGCAGTACACAAATTTAACATTCTTCTCTTAGAGAAGCTCAAAGTGACCCCAGACAGCTGACCTGGGACACTTTCTACCCCCGTCCATTTCAATGCAATTCCAAAATCTAATATCAGTACAAGATACTTCATTAAAAGAGGCAAGATTTCGCAAATAAACTGCTGTTTGGAAAAGCTTTTAAATGTTTTACACATGTTGGGTGGTGAATCAGCCACCAACCAGGCAAGGACGGAGAAATAATCATTCACATGCAGAGCTTAACATAAAAACAAGAAAGACCATCCAGCATCATGAAATGCTTTATTACAGACTTTGTCCTTTTCAGTAAGTTCTCTGCGTTTTATCATTTTGAACAGGGAAGAGCAATTTCAGACTGAATTCACCTATTTACCTTTTTAACTTTTAAAACAAAATAACAAAATCACCATGCACTCAGATGTGTTTCGCGTAATTTCAATTCAGAAACAGAACTAAAGACAGAGGATGTTTCGAAATAGCTAGTGATGTAATGGAACACGAAAAAGAAAAGTCACGTGACAACCTCCTCTTGATACAGACCTCGGAACAATGTTTCGATTTAAAAGTTCCACATAGGTTTCAGTACGTACCTAAACACTGTTGCGATTTTGCCATCACTAAAAACCTAATCAAAGAGTTTTGGGGCCTAAACCAGCAAAATGCGGAATGAAACTGAAAGTAAGAAACAGCTCAAATAGTAACCTACATATTTCATCTTCCACTTATCCAATTCAGGGTCGCAGTAGCCTATCCCAGCTGTAATAGTGCGAAAGGTGGGGTACACCCTGGACAGGTCACCAGTCTGTCGCAGAGCCAACACACACATTCAACCTGCGATCAATTTAGAATTGCCAGTTAACCTAACCCCCTCTGCATGTCTTTGGGAGGAAGCCAGAGCACCCAGAGAGAACTCACGTAAGTACGGCGAGAACATGCAAACTCAACACAGAACGGCCTAGGCTTGGATTTGAACCCAGACCCTCTTGCTGTGAGGCAACAGCACTAACCATCACACCACCATGCTGAGGGTTGCATTAGGAGGTAATATGGAACATGTATATGTTCATGTTGACACTTGCTGCTAACCATGCCATTAGGAGTCCTCAAACATAAATGACAAAATTGATCTTATGTGACCCTGTGGTTTAGTTTATAACAAACAGACAAACAACAATAACAACAAAGACGCTATACTTGACTAAAGTCATGGCACAGCCCCATTTACTGTATCTAGCTCGACTGATCCAGAGTTATAAGGTGGTCAAACTAGATAGGTAATGTTAGGAGTTATAGCAACTATAATGATTTTATGGAGATAAGTTTTTTCTCACACCTTGACTTTTAGCATTTCTAACTAAAGTTTGCATGAGTCACAAAGTCAGTCCTTTATTTGTTAGTCAATGACTGCAGCTCCAGGCTGTTAGATGAAAGTGCTGGATTTTGCATGTCTACCATGGTAGAAAATTGTTTTTATTCAAAAAAGTAAGTGTACTTTGATGCATTAAATTGAAAAAAAATGTTATTCTGCCTTTAAGGTTTGGGTACATAAATGGTCACTATCTCCAGAAGCAAAAGAAATAGGGGAGGCTTGAATATGTCTAGCAACCACACAACCTGCCAGTCCTTTTATCTATTCACTCACTGATCCCTCGCCCATGCCGTCTGTCATATATTTCATGTATTTATCATTCCTTTCCTTACTGTATTCACTGTCTTACCGAGTCTTCTCTTCTTTCCTCTAGAGATTAGTTTGTCCATCTCTTCATTCACTCTATCCAGCTGCCTTTTTGCCTCTATTCTTATGATTGCTCCCTAAAGATGTCTATCCCTTCTCAAGTCAATACATCATCTTATTTTGCATCACCCTATCTCACTATCCACATATATTTGTGCATCTTGGCATCTGTCCCTCCATTCATCCCTCCCTCTTCACCTGCATCTGATATTCCACATGGCCCTATTATCATTTCAAAGAGGGACAGTGAGCTCTGCCTCTGAGCAGCCCTTCCTTGAAATAACACGTTGATTTTAAATGAGGCTCCTCATGAACAGTCAACAAGGAGCTGGCTAGTTCATCATGAAAGATGCAACAGGAAAGGACTCATCTGTAACATAGACAGGCCAGCTTGGTACAGCATATGATGGTGCCAGCATGAGATCAAAGGCTCTCCAGTGTATCAACTCCAGATATTCAGAAAAATTGCAGAACCAATAGCAATTTTCACAGCAGATGCAGTGAGGACCAGTATTGGGAATTTGGCATACTGCACTGATTGTCAGTCTGAGATCATTTTTATTTCTGGATGGTTTCTTGTATTTTTTGTGGTTATCTGCATCTGATACAAACCCATCCACACAAGTATGTCTGCTTATTTTATCAGATTTAACCATATTTCTTTCATTTGATAACATAACTTGTAACTTCAGCTGGAAGTCAGGGAGGTCTAATTAGCTAGAATAAATGAACACACCTGTGAAGATTTAAAGGAGCTTCATCTCTGTGATGTTACTTTTAAAAGTAATTTGTTACACTACAAGATTATTGTTATTAAAGAATGATACTATGAAGGTGGCTCACTTCTCATGGGGTATATATATGGGGGTTAACTTATGCTGCTGACCTAACCTGCTCTGGAGCAGGTTCAGTTCCAGATTAGAGATCAACAGGTATGACATCACTGCCTACTGACCAATCAGTTATCTAGAAAATAGCATCACCAATCCTGGAAGATCCCTTGGACCTCTGCATTTGGATAGTAGGAGGGTCTAAAGTTTCTTAATAGTGTCAAAAGTCTTTGAGCATCAGTAATAAATACAGACCCTTTGACACAACTTTACTTGATTTTATTCCTGTGGTATGTAAATAATTTCACAACAATTTGATTGTTCTATAACCATTAATATATGATATTATATGTATTTTTCTGATTTGCAGCCCAAATCAAATTTGACTAAACCTACATTTGAGTTTAGCAGTTAAGTTTGTACCTTATTTCCTCTCAGTGCACCACTGGGGCTGCAGCTTACAGAATATAAACTAAAGCTGTCTTACACACATCTGAATATGAACTTAATAGAATAATAATAATCTGTCAGATTCTCCTGTGTTTCAGTGACAGAGCTGTGATACTCTATTAACTTATACAGTCAGCATTTTTGCTAACTTGCCTTACTGGCTTCACGTAGTCTGAAACTGTACCTTCAGCTGCTCCCTTGTATTCTCCCCAAGGGGTCACCACAGTGGATTAATCCACATTGGTAATTTGGCAGAGGTTTTACACTGGATGCCCTTCCTGACACAAGCCCCTCTCACTATGAAGAGGAGCTTGTGTCCCCACCTGAAATCAAGCCAGGGACCTTTTGTTTATAAGGCAAATCTGTAAATCACTACACTACAGGGATACATTGGCTTCACATAGGCTAAATGTTATTAATATTTCAGTCTGTATTATGTGCAACTGCTTTATATTTTTCTAATATTATAACTTTGGCTTCCTTTGTAAAAACAGCCATTTTGATGCCAGTGGACATATCCAGCATCTGTGATTGGTCAGATCCTGCCAACGCCACCCTTTTCATGGATTGATAAACCCTGGGTTGACTTGTCAAGTTGAAAACCACTCTCATGTGACTGCTTATCCCGATCTCCATTATTAGGTTAAGTGAAGCCAGATAACGGATGTATATCCAGGGTATGCTCAACTTGCTTCAAAATATAGGTCTCTGCGATACACTTACCTGCATTTATTGATTTTACATCATTGCATATCAGGTTTAAATTGGTAGCATTTCCTCCACCAAATAAGCAGCGACAAGTTTGTTACTTTCCCTCAGAGTGAAAGCTTTAGTTAAAAGCTACTGTAGCAGTTACTGCTTCTGAGCTGTAGCACAGGCATCATTCTCTTGACAAACAGGCCTCGCCACCAGTGTTGTGGAGCTGTGCTCAGCTTACTTATACAAAATATGACTTTACTTGGCAGCTGACAGGCACTTGTTATCAAACTAGAACAAAAAATTGCAAATACTTATATTGTGAAGACCATTCTCTCTGAGATCACACTGGCTGACCTTAACGTGCTCACTGACATAACCATAGGATTAGATGCATTCCACCCTGCAGTAATGAGTCAAAGGTACAATGAAACATTTTGAACATGAGAAAAGGAACAAGGAAATGCATTAATGTTTTGATTGTAATTAATTGTTTATTGCAGAACTGATGTGTTATGTTGCTAGTTACAATAAAAAAATAATCTGAGTACTCTAGCATACAGAAGGAAGGAAGGACTGAAGGAAGGAAGGAAGACAGAAAAAATGAAGAATCCAACTGAACTGAAATTTCTAGGATCACATTAAAAGTCCAAGAAAACTCACGCTCAACAAACAAAAAAATAAAAACTTTTAAAGCAAAACCATATTGCACTTTGTGGTTTCTGGCCTTCAGTTAAGAATCCACAGGCTCATGTTTCATATGCTGTTGTTCACAGCCAGCGAGTGTCTTGGCACATAAACGTTTTGGAACTGCTGTTCAAGCACTGCCATCAGTATCACTTTGGCAGCATTAGTGGCCATTCTAGACAGGGCTGGGGTCTTGTCTTGCAGAGGGAAATCAATTGGGTTTTCTGGCAGAGCAGACATAATGCACACATGGAGCCATTAAAACACTCCACACATGCTCATGCACACCTAAACATGTACACAAATCAATGGATTGATGACCCACAGGAAATACCCGTACAACCTCAGAGGATGTGGGCCTTTTTGCATTTCTATTTTACCCTGACACAAACAGATGCACTAATAAAAGTGCATGTGTTGACTATATATATATATATATATATATATATATATATATATATATATATATATATATACATGTGTGTGTGTGTGTGTGTGTGTGTGTGTATATATATATATATAAGGAACCAAATGATCACGTCTATGCAATAAAATGCCTCTCGCATGCACTGTATATAGTATAAACAGGACAGAAAAATACATATAGACCCAAGCTGACACATTTGCATCTTAGGGCTGTGTGACCCCCTTTTCCTCAGAAAATGATGGTGTTGGTCTTGACAGCATGAATGTGTTACTGACATATGTAGTAAGACCCTGAGGTTAGCATTACGCCCTTGTCTCTCCTCACATCTTTGTTGTCCCCTGCAGCAAGCTGTTTGTGTGCTTTCACATGTATGAAATGCCCTGGTATTTCTCTGTGTGCAGCTGGGAACATGACTCCCCTCAGTTTTCTTCAGATAATGTGCACAAAATGTTCAGGGACTTCGCCAGAATGCAATGTCAGCCGGAAGAAAAATAAAAGCAATGTATGTTTTTTGTCCTGTTTTCTCAAGATTTTTTTCTTTTTCTGTTGACTTCACAACAAAGAAAAAGAGCTTGTGGAGGGGGAAAGTCTGCTTTAAACGCAGAAAAATTCAGTCATACACATACACTCTGCTGGGCAGGTATTGGGTGATGCGTAAACAAGATTGTGCATGCCACTTCTGAGTGACAGGCATAGAGGACACATCCGCAGTGTCCGCACTTGTCAACAATTGCACTTGTCAACAATTGACACTTCACTGAGCAGGAATGAGCTGACCCCTAACTAAACATATGCAGCTTCAGAACAAATTATATTCACATATACATTCAGCCTGATATCACAGAATATCATAAAAATATTCCACAAAGTCACCTCATGTGTCATGTGTACACCTTAGCCCTGATCTTAACCATATTCTGACCTTTTTTAACACCAGTTGCACATGCAATGGTTGAAATGTAAAGACAGCACATGTAAAAGGTGTTTAAAGTTGAATGCTACTTATGACATCCCACTGATGCATCCACTGTCCTCTAGTTTTTTGACTTTACATTTCCACTCCTTTCTTCCTCAGTCAGCCCCTGATGTCATTTTATTTTCTGGTTTCCCATTCCCTTGCCCATTCCTGATACTCATTCTGTATATTTAACTTGCAACTGTCCTAATGCTATCACACTGTATATTGGGTTTATAAGTTTATATAAGCAAAGGGTGGCTATTTTGAAGAATCTAAAATATAAAACATGTTTTGAGTTATTTCAAACTTTTTTCTTCACTACATAATTCCATATGTGTCCATTCATAATTTTGATGGCTTCAGTGAGAATCTGCAATGAAAATAAAGAAAACCCATTAAATGAGAATGTATGTTTCACTTTTGACTAGTAATCTATCTATCTATCTATCTATCTATCTATCTATCTATCTATCTATCTATCTATCTATCTATCTATTTCTGTTTATTTATTTACAGTATTCATATTTATGTATATTTACCAGACTTCATACTCATATTCAATGTTCTATATAGCCAACTGTTTAACACACTGTATATCTGGATATATGAACATATATTTATATTTATATTTATAGTTCATATTCATACTTAAAGTATACTGTCTGCAACAAAAGTAATTTTCCCAGCGGGGATCAATAGAGCATTCTGATTCTGATTCTGATTCTCATCCTTTAATTGCTCTTTTCTCTCCTTTTGTTCTTCTAACCACAGATGTCTTTGTGGCACCACTGTGCTTTCCTGCCGGTCTAAGGAAAAACAAGGAAAATTCCTATGCCAATTTCTAGATTGTCTCATTGAAACTTCCACAACTGCTAATTTGTGCTCTACCAAGGAGCACGATGCCAGAAGTGCTTCATTTATAAATATGTGAATACTAAAATGTCATGCTTCAGAAGAAGAAGCATTTCATACTAGAGCTCATGCACTCACCAGGTTTCAGTCTAGCTGTAAAGTGTAAGACTGAGAAAGTGGGATTTCCACTTCAGTTCTCCATATAGAAACATTGGTATACACTGGAGGTATGTTTCTCCTTTAACAATGAATTCATTGCCTAGCATCTTCTTTCCATTCATAAAGCCTACTAGACTGCATAGATTGCACTAATATTCCCTTAAACCCCTGCTAGATTTTAAACAGTGATGATGATACATTTTATGTTCATTTCAAAACATTTTTTCCGTTCTTCACAACAGAACAAGGGTGCTTTGTCAAATTTCCACTTTCCTAATTACCCTATTCATAGTTTCTTTGATTTTATCTTTGAATAAGTTTTGATAAAAAATCAGTGTATTATGCAGAGGTATCAGGAGTCCTTGCTTTTGAATGTCATCAAATATCAAACTTTTTTTGAGGTAGTCAAAGGAAAAATTCTTGTTTAAAAGTTTTGGAGAATTCTTTCTATTTGTTCTTGTGCTAGGAAAGACATTTCTTTTTAAAAAAGCCACAAATTCCCTACAAAATCATGACTTCAAGAATTGGAACATAGTTATTTTAAAAAGGCCACAGTTGATGTGTTTGCCCAATTAAAGCAGGATATCATCACACATACACCCACTCTTTAAAATGGTCAGGGATGATACCTAGAATAACATTGCTATAGACCACTGGTTTCAATAGGTTGTGCCAGGTTTTGAGGTGCTGTGAGATTTTGTGACAATGTGCACAAGTCCCTCACCATGGACGGTTGCATCAGGAAGGGCATCCAGCATGAAACCTCTGCCAAATTACCAATGCAGATTAATCTGCTGTGGTGAGCCCCTGGGGAGAATACAAGGGAGCAGCCGAAGATACATCATACATTTATATTTCAATATACAACTGCACAAATAGTTATAAATGAATTATTATAATACTCTATCAGAGGTACTAACCATGCCCAAGTCTGCT
>VUQH01082633.1:0-20235 GCA_015106775.1 Etroplus canarensis | reverse complement strand
ACCCAAATGCACGACTCTCAGGCAGCCGGAATACATTTTAAAGGCTTTATTGCCGAACTAATAAACAATAATACAGCCCAGGGACGAATGAGGATGGGAGGAATGGTGCAGCTACAACACAGGGGGTGAAGGCAGCTGCATCCAAAAACACACGCAGACAACGGTCCGGAGCTCAGGAAACTGAGACGGAGAAAACGACGAGGACGCGACAACAGGGAGACGAGACTGACGGTATAAATAGACACACAACAAGACCAACAGACACAGGAGGGCGTGGTGCACAGCTGCAGGTGATGACACAGGGGAAGGACAACAGAGGCAGGGGCACCAGACAAAACGAGATTCCACAATAACACAGGGAGTGACACGGACAGGGAGGTAGACAGACACGGGTCATGACAGGAAGAGACCTCCAGCAAGGGATGCAAGGGATAGGAGAACGCAAGGGACAGGGTGAGATGGAGGCAGATGATCCACTATGGCAACCCCTAAAGGGAACTGCCAAAAGAAGCAGAAGAAGAAGACCTCCAGCAGAACCAGGCTCAGGGAGGGGCAGCCATCTGCTCTGGGGGTGAGGGGAAAGACAAGAGAGAAAGGAGAGATAGACTGGGAGAGAGAAGACAAATTTTAATTATATGCAAATAAATGCATGGGGAGTGAAAAGAGGTGGATGGAGAAGAAATTCCCAGCATATCATAAGAAGCCCCCCCAGCAGCCTAAACTTACTGCAGCATAACCAAGCCCTGACTACAAGTTTTGTCAAAAAGGAAAGTTTTCAGCCTAATTTTAAATTTAGAGAGGATGTCTGTCTCCTGAATGCAAACTGGGAGCTGGTTCCACAGGAGAGGGGTCTGATAGCTGAAGGAACTGTCTCCCATTCCCTGTGCTCACCACTCAGCACCATGGAGCACGATTGGCATTTGCAATAGAATACCACAATTGGCAGATCTGCCACTGGCACCCGGTGCTTTTCACTGATGAGAGCAGGCTAACCCTGAGCACATGTGACAGATGTGAAAGGGTCTGGAGAAGCCACAGAGAACCTTATGCTGCTTGTAACATCATTCAGCATGACCAGTTTGGTGGTGGGTCATTGATGGTCTGGAGAGGCATCCATTTAGGGATGCACAGACTTCTACAGGCTAGGCAATGGCACCCTGACTGCCATTAGGTCTGGGGATAAAAATCCTTTCACCCACTGTGAAAGTAATTTCCCCCCAGGGATTAATAAAGTACTTCTGATTCAGACCCTACACTGGTGCAGTGGATCCTGGGTTCCTCCTGTTGAACGACAATGCCAACTTCATGTGGCAAGAATATGCGGGCAGTTTCTGGAGGATGAAGGCATTAATACCATTGACTTGTCCCCACTTGCTCACCTGATCTGGGACATTATGTTTTGGTCCATCTGATGCTGCCGGGTCATACCTCAAACTGTCCAGGAGCTCAGTGATGCCCTGGTCCAGATCTGGGAGGAGATGCCCTAGGACACCATCTGTCGTTTCATTAAAAGCATGCCCGTACCTTGTCAGGCATGCAAACACGTGGGGGCCATAAAAACTGCTGAGTACCATTTCTGAGTTGCTGCAATTAAATTTTGGTATAATTAACTAGCTTGTTGTATCATTTTATCATTTTTGGGGTGTGTTTGAATTCAGTCCTCTGAAGGTTGATAAATTTCAATTCCATCAAATGGTGTGGCATATTTTCATTCCTAATGCATTATCCAGTCTATATCAGTATAGATACCCAGTATGATTTCCCCCTTTTTGAAATCTAATATGTTTTCAAATTGTTCCTTTAATTATTTGAGCAGTGTATACATTTTAAACATAAACATATCCTGATGTTATTCAAGGACTTTTTTAACACACTAATAAAACAGTTGTGATCTTAACTAAATGTTTGAGTTAGCTAAGAATAACTATAAAACAGTAGGAACAGTAAAACAGTAGGAAGGTGGAAGTGGTCCAGAGGTTGAAAAAGGAGACACATTTGAAGAGGAGCTCAACCAAATATTGAGATCTGCTATAGCTAAAATGGGAACAAAGTCACATTACTGAGAAGGCCACTTATAATGAAACATTTTAGAATATGAGTACTTTATTAGGAGATGAATTAAAAGTCTGCATTCCCGAAATGCCAGTAATGCCATTTCCCTCATTACAAGATTACTGTTTTCACTCAAAACAATATTATGATTGTTTACAACAGACTATAGTTTTGTGTTTTTGTTTCTTGTTCACCCTGACTTAGTTAAGCCACACCCTAAGCTCTCAACTAAGTTGGTGCTGTTTGTAATAAATTTAATTCCCCTTGAATGCTTTCAACCTACTGTCCAGGCTCATTTTTAAAAAATATTTTGTCCAAGTAAATGGAATAAATTTGTGTCCTTCCTCATGCACCTGCCCTAGGCTTTTCTCCTCCAGTGAATTTCATTCATTCTCACCTTGTGATGTATTCTCTTAGCACAGTGTCTGCCAACAGTTTTGCCCAGAGATTTAAGACCCCCGGCCTGACCAGAAGGTGATGTTCATGGTGCATACAGCTCTCCGTAAACACTGCCTACTCATTCATTTTCACCCCAAGCGCTATGGCCATATAGCATGAACCTTGACAGACAGACAGCCAGGGGCCTGGTCCCCGGCCCTTGGTCCCACAGCCTCAGCCGCTCAGCACTGATAGCACAGAGAACTACACGTGGGCTGCCACCTGATAAATGAGCTGACAAGCCTTCTCACCATTACTCATTTCCCTCCTGAGGGAGGTAAGGAAAAGAGAAAAAAATAGAAACATTAGAAAGGGAAAAAGAGAGAAAGCCAGAAAGAAAAAATGAACTGACTTTGCAGCATGGCTATTTTTAGTAAGCCTTTTATATGCTCCATTAGTTTGAGAGGGTGGGGGGGTTAAGAAGGGGGACAGGTGGCAGCAAGGGATTGAGTAGAAGATTGAGTGATGGAAAAAATGAAAAAGTTGCACACAGGTAAAAAGTGAAGGCAAAAATTAAAAGCAAAAGAGAAATAAAGATAACAACCAACATATCATTAAAACAGCATGAACATATGACCAAGCACATGAGAAAAGAAACAGTTTGATAGCAATCATTTCTTCAATTAATTGCCTCCTCTGCAGTCCCCATTGGTTCCAGCTGAGCATCAACACTGTTGTTATTACCCACTTGTTGAAGTCGAATTCTAATTTTGCCTGGTATCCTTTTGGTGTATGACTATAGTGTGGTAAATAGATCTGACAAAATTTTTGTTTAATCTGTTGCCTTCTTTGACAGGTAATTAGAAAGGACATTGTATCAAATGTCTGGGTTCCATTTCAATGGAATATTGTGTGTAATTTGTCTGAAAAAGCAAATGCGTTTGAGTAACAGAAAATTGATCGGATCACCAGCAGGAAGCAACAAAAAAGCTTTGTTAGGTGCCAGTTCACATTACTGGAATATACAGGAGCCTCCATGTGCATATGACACTGAACTGTGTGCAAGATATGCTATGCAACTATTTCTGGCTTAATCAAAGTTTTTCAAGAATGCTGTTCAATCATAATAAGGAACAAGGCACCAGTCAGCCATTTTGGCTCTGTGTGGCCTTAGATTTCCTGGCAACTGAGTGCTCCAGAGTCATTAGCAGCAAATAAAGTGACATGCTCTTCATCTTGAGACTCCAGTGAGTCTTAAAACATTAGTCTTCATTGTCTAGGACATGGGTGAAGCAATCTTTTAAAAGGGCTTCTTATTTAAATAGGGAGTTCAGGAGAAATTTACCCTGGTATCGAGTGAACTTTAATGCATTCCCTGTATCTATCACACAGGCTTTTACAGCATAGTCTAGTTTCCTACTCAGGGTGATAGGAGACAGATTCAGTCTGTTGTCTCTTGTTTGCCCCACTTCATTGTTTTAACTGATTTCACAATTATTTGATTTTATTAGTCAGATACAGAGGCTTGGACCTGCATATTTACATTTTATTACAACCCCCTTTGTAATATCAGTAAAATGCTACATTATTCAAATGTGTATGATCTTACAGTAATGGTATTTAGATATTTTTTCTACATTGGTGCAACAAATGACTTTTTTAATGTTTATCTTTATTTCTTTTCATTGTCCTGCACACATCTCTGGAGAAATGTTTTGTCACTCTTCACAAATGATTCTCTTCAGCTGCTAGTTGTTGAAGGGGTTCCTTTGCTGTACCTTTAAGTTAAAATAATCCAAAGATATTCTACGGGATTGTAGTTGGAGACATACTTAGACATTTTTCTTCCATAAAAACTCTGGTGTGATTGTTGCAAAGTGTTATATTTGCTATGTCTGGAAATACCTCTACATATCTTGAGACAAGATACAGTCCTTTCCTTGACACTTTAGGTATACATTCTTGCATTCTGTTAAAGTCATATTGCCTACACAGTTTCATACATGTTGCCCATGTCAGTGCTCCCTTCTCTGAGTTGTACTTTTTAGTCTTTGGGATTTAGTACAACCTTTACCACCTCAGCCAGCAATTCCTAGCTGTACTTTGATCAAATGTTGCTTTAAATAACTTGTTGCAATTATTTTTGTTTGACTTGAACAATTTGTTTAGCTGCTGAGAGAAAAGTGGCGAATTGGGAGAGGGAGAAATGTTTGAACAGTTGCTTATATTAGAGGTTCTCAGTTGCACACAAAGCATCAGTTTGCTGCCTTCAATTTCAATCCAGTAACCTGTCAAAGTGTCACATGCTGCATCCACAAACAACAAACAGCCCCATGCTCTAATGAACTCCCTCCTAACATATTTCTCCTATTTACTTTCTAATTTTTGCAGGATGCAAAATGACTAATTTTATATCAAATAAAATTAATTAGAAAATACCCGAAATGTCATTCATATATGTCTTTGAATGTCTCCTGTTTGATAGTGTCATTAGTAGGAAACTGATATTGCTTACAAACAATAAGAAGTTGTGGTCAAATAGCCAGTGTTGCTTAGCAAGTTTCCAGACTGCATGAAGTGAATAGCAGCCATTATAACAGCATGTCAAATTCTCTAAATATTAAGGAAAGGTGTTTTAGTGATTTCCTTATTACCTCTGTTAGCACAGGATGCATCCTTTCTATAATTCAAAGCAGCACACCCTTCCACTGCTCACAGAAACAATTCCAAGTGTAAATTAGCACTGCATTTTACATCATCTTGCCAGTGTTCAAATGCATTGAACTTTCAACAGTTTCCTAAACCCACAGATGAACTCTGAATGTTATGCTACTTTATCAACACCTTTTTGTTATGAAGTTGTTTCCTGTGTAAAGCACTTTGGAAAGCAAATTTTGAAAAATGCTCTAGAGATAAAGATGATTACTTGTTATATATCAGTTAGTCTAACTCAGTGTGCAGTAATTAAAGTTGTGAAAAATATATTTTTCACAGGACTCTGAGCATACATGTGAAAAAGTAAGTGCACCCCGTGATTTAATAGCTTGTAGAACCACCTTTAGCAACATTAATCAATCGTTATCTGGATTACTTTATTAGTCTCTCACATTTTTGTGGAGAAATTTTGTCCCACTGTTTTTAACAATGTTGCTCCAGTTCATTGAGGTTTGTGGTCATTGATTTATACACAGCTTATTTAAGGTCCTGTCCCAACATTTCACTGAGGTCTGGACTTTGACTGGGCCATTGCAACACCTTGATTTTTTTTTCTTTCCCAGCCACTACGTTGTAGATTTGCCAGAGTGCTTGAATCAATTGTCCTGTTGCATGACCCAATTTCAGCCAAGTTTTAGCAGTCGGAGAAATGGCTTCATATTCAACTCATATTTAACTAAAAATACAGAGTTCATTTTAGACTCAAGGGCTGCAACGTACCCAGGGCCTGTCGCTGTAAAACAAGCCCAAATCATCACCAATTTCTGCCTCCATGGATGCAAAATGTGAAAAACATAAGGGGTGGATTTTGCATCTTTGTAGGTTTTTTTCTGTAATTTCTTTGAACATTGCAAGGTCTTACCCAGTGGAGAATTCAATACTGTAGGATGTCCACTCCTGGTAGAACTGTGGCATTGTTTTAAAGCATGCCTGAATGAATCCAGACCAGAAGTCCTTTCTGCTTTTACAGAGGTGATCACATCAAAAGCCAATCAAATGGATTTGATTAGCAGCACCTGGCTGCTATTTGTTTTCTTTATTCCTATGGAAGCAGTAAGATTGTACTTAGTTTTTCACAGGGCTGCATAGAGCCCACTGAAAAACTTTTTTACATGACTGTATGACCTCATTTTGAGTGTAGCTGTGTTATGATTTTTTTTTAAAAATCTTTATTTAAATTCAGTTCACAGACGATAAAAGCCTTAAAATGCAAACTTAGAAAGGAAGTTTTCATCAGCAGGAAGATAAAAAATGCATGGTTAGCAGGGCGTGCAACATTTCTGAACATAATAATTTTGTTTCACAGTTGTGACTACTAAGCTGTTTTGTTTTCTCTTTTAATTCCAACCCTGGTGAACAAAAAAAGGTCAATATTTTTTACTAGGCTGTCCATGTTTACACAGCTTATTGATTGTCTCTGTAGTGTAAAGATTTACACATTCACCTTACAAGGTAAAAGTCCCTAGTTCAGTTCCAGGTGGCTGTGGCTCAGGAGGAAGAGCGGGTCATCTTTCAACATGATGGTTGGCAGTTTCATCCGTGACTTCTCCAGTCTATCTGCTGAAGTGTCCTTGGGCAAGACACTAAACCCCAAATTGCTCCTGATGCATCCATCGTATGTCATAGTTAAATGTGCTGTATGATTGTGTGCGTGAATGGGTAAATTAGGCTTGTAGTAAAAAGTACATTGAGTGCTTGGTTGAAGTAGAAAAGCGTTATATAAATACCAGTCCATTTACCATTTGCCCTCTCATCACTGAGGGTTGTGTGAGGAAGGGCATCTGGTGTAAAACCGCCAAATAACTGATGCGGATTAATCTGCTATGGTAACCCCTTAGGGAAAATCCAAGGGAGCAGCCGAAGATACACTGATTTTTTTTTACAACTTTTTCTGCTAGGCTTCCAAAATCTTATGTAGTACTGTACTTGTGGTAAGAGTTCACATTGCAGCTGGAACCTTTTCTTCTTTCTTATTTGTTAATATTTCACTATTATTGTCTTTGGAATGTATAATTAATATAGACTACAATATGTAGGGTGGTGTAGTTTTTTCACCAAACTATACTGTTACACTTAAATAATATCTTGATTATGATTTTTCACATTTTTCTATGTCAGTTAGCACACATAAATGAAATGGAATAATATTATGATTAAATGAAATTCACCATATTAATGGTTTTAAATGTCAGCACTTCTTGCTCCTGTAGGCAGTCACCTATTCACAACTCTCTTTGTTGAGCATTTACTCATACAAATGGCTGGTTCAGAGAGTGCTTGACAGATTAAATGTTAATTTCTCAATTAGTCATTTTTTAAACCAGCCAAGGAACAGTAATTCAATTCCTTTGTGGATATTATAACAGCATAAATGTTTAATTACAGTCCTTGAACTTGGCCTTTTTTTTTTGCCAAAAACCTACCAAACGTAGTCATATAAAGACATACACAGGAGATGTAATTAGTAGATTAATGCAAAAAAAAGACTGGAGGCTGTACCTGAATAGGAAAGAATAAGATTTTTAGGTAAGTGCTCCTGAAATGATCTGAAAATCTTGCCAGAGATTCTGCTACACAGCTTTAATGGTCTGAGAAAGAAAGATTTTTTTGTCTCCTTTAATCTGCCTTCTTTTCTCAGCTTTTGCATTTTATAGTTGATGCTGCTGATGTGAATCTCAGTCCACAAGCCACTGAAAAATTTCATGACAATCCTTGAGGATTGCAGAATACAAATGGAACTGGCGTCAATGCCAAAAAGGTTTAAACTGGACCAGGAAAATAACTGCCAGACACAAAAAATAAAGCATTCAAAGAAGGGGACAATGGATAAACTGGAAGAATGATGGACGCTTGAGCTGCTGCTAAGTGAACAAGTCACTACAGCCTAAACCAAGAAACAAATTTACAATCACTCACCTTAGCATAACCTTTGGATAGATTTAATATTAAAATATTTTGGTAGACCTGCAGTACAGCAACAGTTCCATATCAATCTCCTCATTAACAAAAACAAAATCCTGCCATTGGCATTAAAATATACTTTCAGTAATTGGATTTGACAGAAATTCATTAAAACGTACGACTTCATTTCTACACATCCATTTACATTGAACTTGAAGCTAGGGCAGGATAAAACACTCAAAGCTTGAATCTGAAAAAAAGGTTTACAATTGTGTCCTTTTCTCTCAGTTTTCATCACAGCCACCGCAAAATCTATCATACACCCATCCCCATTTCCCTTAGCACCACCTGGCAGTGAGTGGAAACACATTGTGATTAAATCTGTCCTTTATCTGTTTCCATTCTTTTCTCCTTCTCTTTCTGTTTTTCTTTCCTTGGGGCAGTCTCCATTTGCTGTTTATTTAGACCTTTCACTTTCTGGCACGGTGGATGAAACACTGATTTAGTCGTCTGGATCTCTTGTCACATTCGTTTTGCAAATGACAATAGGATGTGTCACTGAGGGTGGCTGAACAGAAGAGGGAGCAGGAAGATGTTCATTCACCTCAGTCAAGAGAAATAAGTTTTGTATAACATATGTCACTGAGCATTTTAATGTAGAAAATGTCTTTTTTAAATTTACGGTCATGATCACATACAAATATATGAGCACTTGCACACAGACTTTTGTTCAATATGGTAAACTGTTTTTTGTTGAGCTCGTACATGGCATTTTACACATTCGCAATGAGCAGGAGTAAATGAGATTGGGCTGCTGGTTTATGGGATGTTTTCATTTCCTGTGTGCTGACTGCTGGCCCCTCTGCGGCTTGCACAAAGGCTATCTGAAGAATTGTCTAATTGGTACAAAGTGGTGTTAGAAATTTAAGAACAAACAGTGGAAAATGAAGCCACCCACTTTATTTCCAGATGCTGTTAAAATAAAGATTAGATTAGCAGCTTAGCGGGTTTAAGTCTGCTGGTACTATCTGTGAAAATTGTCGGTACAAAACCACTTTGTCATTGCAGTGAATGTGGAACCTTTCAAACTTGAAAGTATACTGGTACACTGAGAAATAAGGAGTTTGGTGCTTAGATGCTGACTGAAGTACAGCTATCAAGCAGAAATAAATAATTTAAAGAACTGGTGAGAGGTAGGCTGAGTCCAGATGTAGAATAATGCTCTACATTTTGGAATCTACTTCTTTTGCAGTATGTTGTTTAACCCCATCAGTGGCAATCTGAGCATCTGTTTGGGCCCCAGGCAAAAATTCACAGGAGCCCCTTCACTCAGTGATTATCACCACCATTTATCATTTTATTTATTATGAACATGTTCATAACATCAGTTTAAAAAGCTTTCAGGCCACATAATTAGAATTTCTCAAATTCAACTTCTGAGTGTTGTTCCTGGACATAGTTTTCATTATTCATTGTTTACAATTTAGGTTTCATTTAAAAGTGACTGTAATAGTTCCACTATAGAGGATTACACCATTGTGCTGTAGCCTGCATTCACTA
This sequence comes from Etroplus canarensis, assembly GCA_015106775.1. Lineage (NCBI taxonomy): Eukaryota > Metazoa > Chordata > Actinopteri > Cichliformes > Cichlidae > Etroplus > Etroplus canarensis. The sequence continues at coordinate 10,629 of VUQH01082633.1, read as the reverse complement.
CTTAGGTTTTCACATAGTTAAAATATACTGTTTCCAGTATTAAACATCACTAGGCACAATACTTTACACAAATACACCTTTGTAATTTAGAGTACACCTGTACTTTTTTGCATCTATAGTTAATAATTTACAGTAGACGCACAGAAAACAAAGACTTAGTTACAAGTATTTCCCCATCCAAATCACTCTGTGATTAATCTAATGATTAATAGTGTCCTATAGAATGACTGGTAAAACATTATTCTAGAAATGGTAAAAACCAAGTTTATTTTCGTAACAATTTAAAAGACCAAGCTGATTGGTTATGAAGTGTATATACTGTAACTACTAGCTTCTGCCCTCTTTCACCATGCTATCTATGCTAACCAGAGACTACCAGTGTCCTGACTCTGACTCCCAGCAGAACTGGACTCACTAGGCTGTTCTGCTAGCTAAGTTAACTAACCTTAAGTTAACTAATCTTCAATTTGATTCTAGTGGAAGTTATATTATTCAAGTGTTTCTCTCCTACAGTTAAGGTTAAACTGGCAGCATTTAGCTATTTAGCATTATCGTTGTTATCAACTCACCACTGTCTTGCTTTCTTCCCCTCTTCCTTTTTTTTCTTTTTTCACACCCAGAAGTCCTCTTCATTTTCACTGAGTGAGCTTTCCTTGTCATTAGGTTTGTTTGAACAGGATAATGCACACTACTTGCAACTGCAGCAAGTGGGGCCCCCTGAGGGAGGTCAGGTCTCTTCTTCTGTCATTGCAAACTGCACATTGCCACTGTTATAGCTTAAGGTTTGTCAGCCCTTGGGGCCCCCCGCTGCCTGTCTTGCCTGGTGGCAAGTGGAGCCTTTGAATACCATCCATTAATGTGCTCTCTGATATCAGTGCTAGAGACACCGATAGCATTAAGAGGAGCTTTATTTCAAAGCTGGCAGTACCATGAAACTACAACTTGTATGATAACCCGTTGGAAATACAGCATATTATTTTGTCAGTCAAATGTAGTGCTTCATGTTGGAAAGAAAAAAACAAAATTCCACCTTAAAAAGTAATTTCTAGGAAAAAAGTTTTCTTTATATTCACTGCATGCTTTCAATTTCACTGGCTGTTTGCTCAGGTTTAGGCAGCAAAACTAGATTGTTAAGTTTAGGGAAGAGAAGCTAAAACATTGTGTTTACCACAGATGTAAAAGCCCCAAAAGGTTGCCCTTTACCCTGTTAAAGAGTGGTCTTCCGTATGCACAAAAGATGCAACCAATTAAACTACAATCAATTAAAGTAAATTCTAAGCACACAAACTGATTGCATCTTTTCAGTATTTTATAAATTGCTGCTAGGTTGGGTGGTGCCAACAGAAAAAACCAAATCATAGAACTCAATAGGATTTATTTTATTGGGCCAATGAATGCCTGGATAAGATTTCAAGGCACTATAGCCACTTTTTATTGAGAAAGTTTTCCTGATCTGATTTCAGGGCTTTTTCAAGCAATATGGTCATTACTGAAAAATATTTTAGTAAATTAAATACAGGCCAACAGGAGCCTCGGTTCTTCCTACAAAAACAAGTAAACATTTGACAAACATCTTTGAAATCTATATGGTGACAGTATTTCTTACTCAAAAGATTTATTTTTAGTATCACTTTAAATTCTAGCTGAAACTTGTGTATAAAATGTGCTGTCCATCTTCCTCACTGCAGTGCTGGGCAGTGCTTATATATATTTTTAAAAAAGAAAGAAAAATTAAAAAAAAAAACAGAGCCATTTGGTCTGGTTTTGTTAACGCCACATTGTTTGGATTTGCTTTTAAGTACCACTGAAATTGCTTAGTTTTCTGTGTGCTCCAACATCAGCTGTTTGATAAATATAGCAGTCAGGGCTCCAGCGGGTCACTGCAGGGGCAACTGCAGACAAGAAACTGCAATGCCAAGCATCTCTGCAGCCTCTCCCTGCCTTCTCCCTGTCTCCACTAGTCTACAACTGTTTCCCCATGCTACACGGGGAGCTTGCTCTTCTCCACACATCTTTTTGTTTCCCTGGTTCGTTGTTGTCTCACCATGCCATCAGTTTCCATTACTTCCCTCACATCCATCTGACAATTTTTGGCTGTTGTTTCTAGAATGAGTCTAAAGCAGTTAGTGGGATTTGTAGTCATAAAATCCTGTTTTTAGAATGGTTAAAGGAATGGCATCGGTACTGGTTTGTCAGTTTACTACTTTGGTCCTGAATGAAATGCCTCAACTGATGGCAAAACTGACATTCACTTATGCAGTATCACTCTGTTATGCTGTTTTTATAAATTGGTTGGGACCTTAAAATAAATGAGTTGAATGAATGCATGTATCTGTGCAGTGGTGTACTGTAGACATCTCTCTGGAGCTCAAAGATGTCTCTTTATGTAAAGTACTTTGATCCTTACATGTATTCTACTAGCTTTTTGGGAATAACAGTTATTTCAAAGAAAGTGAAATGTCCTAATGGGGAGCAGCAGGATGAACTAAAGAGCACTGGCCATGAAGAATCCTGTCTTATCTTTAAGTTTGACATCAAGCTTTTCTTTTTAATAAGCTCCAGAATTCCTTCTTACACACACACACACACACACACACACACACACACACACACGTTTGGGAAAATGTGGAATAGATATAATTTGATATAAACATATATTTATATACCACGCTCCTACTACAGTACCATTCACTGCACTTAGCACAAAGATTGTTAATCAGATGTTCTTAATGAAGTTAATGGCTTAGTAATTTATTTACATCACGCCTCATCAGCCTTTGAGAAAAACAGACCCAATCTGTGAGGCCCCGTGTGTAAACAGACACTGTGGGCGTGCATGTGTATATGTGTGTGTGTGTGTGTGTGTGTGTGTGTGAGTGAGAGAGAGAGAAAGAGAGAGAGAGAGAAATAAAGTTACAACAATGCCTCTTAGCTATAATAGCTTTTAGCTATAAATATTTACACCATTTATCTAGTGATATTAGTTTTTAGCTGTGTGCAGGTAAAATTTAGCATTCATCAGTAATGTTAGCAACAACTCTCTCGGGGGGAAGCCTTTATGTCTGTTTGGTCTAAAATATCTCCACATCGATTTGATAATCCCTTTGGTTCGTGGCCTCTACCGAAAAAATTCTCACTCTGACTTCTTTTCTTATGTTGACTTTTTTTTTTTTAATGAGCAGTCTGAGACTGCATACCTCCACCAAGGCTGAGCATTCCTCAAGTTTCTGTTTTTGTTTTAGGTAAAATACTTCTATGTTTTTATTTATAGAAACTGAAACAAAGTCAACTTTCAGTGAAGTAATAATATCAGTTCTATGATCTTTATTCCCATGCTTTACACTTTCGCCTCACTAGTGAAAAATCCCTGGTTCGATTCCAGGTGGGGACACAAGCCCCTCTAACCATGGAGGGTTGCATCAGGAAGGGGATCCCACATGAAACCTCTGCCAGATTACCAGTGTGCATTATTCCACTGTGGAAACCCTTTTGGGAGAATACAAGGGCCCAGCTGAAGGTGCATTTACAGTATATTAAAAGAAACACAAATGTCAAGAAAAAAATGGATATGATGCATAATGCTGAATTTTACCATATCTCATAATGCTGAAGAATCCTTCCAAAAACTGGATTGACTCTAAACGCTAATCACGTGTGAGTTGAGCCAAATTGGGTAAAAAATTTTGTGCCAATCTGTCAGTAACCTTTTGTGTAAATCCTGTAACAAACAGAAAAACAAATAGAACTCAAAACATAACTTCCACGGTTGTGGTAACAGTAGGTTTATGTGCCATGAAATGTCCACAGGAATCTTAAAAAAACTGGTACACATAGGTCAACTGAGAGACTGCAATGTGCCCAAGTCTTGTGGGCACAAAACAAACCTAAATCATCACTCCTCCACCACTGTGCTTGACTGTTGGTATGAGGAGTTTGTGGTGATTTGCTGTGTTTCCTTTTCATCAATGTAAAGCCGTGCATTATGGCCAAATGTCTCCACTTTCGTCTGGTCTGTCCAAAGGACATTTTTCCAGAAGGTTTGTTTGTTCAAATGTACTTTTGCAAACCTAGACTGTGCTGCCATGTTCTTTTTAAGCCCCTGTCACACCATGATGATTTAACAATTGCATGCTGGCGTAGGAAAAAAACTGCAAGTACGTCAATTACGTTCTAGGGAAGTTTTGTATATGTTAAGAGCACGCATAATTATGAGGTAGTACGGCAAGGTTGCGGGAAAGTTTTGAGCATGCATAAAACCTCAGACGCTTGCCCTCGTATGGCTCTTACGTTTCTCATACGAGGACCATATATTGCGGGTACTTAATGCAATCGGAGACTCACATTACTCATGTCAAAATTTGTGGAGGTACCCAAAACATATTAATAACTATGAGTAACATGTTTTTAACATATGTATAACATATAACAAACATATCTCCAGTGCATATTGCCATTTGTAGATGTATTTGACGTGATCCAGTTGAACTGAACATGTTTTTAACACACAGCTGCCGAATAATTGTGTATGTGGTGCGCTTTATGGGAGTGGTATAAATGGGCTTCAAGGTGTGAATGCCTGGCATGTATGTTATGTATACAGTACGTCCATTTAACATCATTGTTCCAGCATTTTAAGGGAATTTGAATGTGTCGGCATAAGCTTGTTAAATCATCATGGTGTGACAGAGGCTTTAGAGAGAAAAGGATTTCTCCTGCAACCTTTCCAAATAAACCATAGTTGTTTAGTCTTTTTCTGATTGTATTGTCATGAACTTTGTCACTTAACATGTTGACTAAATCCTGAAGGGTCTGAAATGCAGCTCTTGGGTTTTATGGACTTTCTCTGAGCATTGCACTGTCTAAGAATGGGGTGAATTTGCAAGGAAGTTCTCTCCTGGGAAGACTCCCTCCAGGCCAGCACCTGCCAAAGCTTCTGCTTTGAAGAGGTTGTCACACTGGTTAGCAGCATCTGGCTGCTACTTACCCTCTAAATTTGCAGGTCAGCTTAGATGTCAAACTTTCATTTCATTGTTTGAGTATTATACTTTTTTAGTGACAATAAATTTGAATCTAATCTAATCTAATCTAAACTAATCTAATCTAATCTAATCTAATCTAATTCTTTCAGAAGCAGTAAGGGTGTACCTGCAGTAGTTTATCATAGGACTGCATAAATTCCTGAGATTCTTTTTAACATGACTGTATATGTCATACTCTTAACTAGAAAATTTCAGACCCTCTATGAATCTTCTTTTTTCAGTGCTTATCAAACTTCACGTCACTAGGCTGGAGCCTATTCCCGCTGTCATAGGGTGAGCACGAACATGTCACCAGTCCATTACAGAACTAACATGAAGAGAAAGAGAACTACAGTATTTACTCTCACACCCACCCCTATGGCCAATTTAGAATGGCCATTTAGCATAAGCATTTCTTTGGACTGAAGGAGAACATAAAAACTCAACAGAAAGGCCACAGCCAACTAGGAAGAACCCAGAACTGTCCTGGATCAAGTTAACCACCCATATCTCATGGCAAATATAACATTTTCTTGTTCTTACTACAGGACACAGGCAGTTACTCTAACATTTTCTGATAAAACATTGTCACCTATAGTGACAGTTGCATTTCAAACATTCTGATTATATATTGTACATTTTAGGTATGTGCACATAAAAAAGCTGATAGCAATAATTTGTCTAAGCGCAGGCTCAGAGAGCTGCTGGGGGAGCTGTAGATTCTTCTTGTACATTTAATGATTGGTTAAAAAGTACAGAAAAAAAGCTTTGTGACCCACAAGAAACAGTGTGGTGCCTCATGCTGATCAAACAGTGGAAACTATGGAAAACCAATCTGATTCAACAGCAAAAGTAAAGCTGTATGGTAAAAATGTACCTTTGGCTTCTCCCTTGTATTCTCCCCTACGGGTCGCCACAGTGGATTGATCCACATTGGTAATTTGGCAGAAACTGTATGGTATCTGTATGAAAACACAGGGACAAATGTTCATAAATACATAGAGCACCAATGGGCCCCAAGCCAAAGTGAGCCCCGCAGCCTTTCCTCTGATAACTCCTGACTTACCAGCCTGAGCAGTTTTCTTTTTTTCCTTTTTTCATAGAATAGAGGCTATGCTAGAGGTTATAACCCTCTTGCAGACCTGGACTTTTTCCAGACCTTATTAGGTCATTAAGTACCTTTCACTTACAGTACTTTTAATCTTTGTCATGCAATATGTCACTGAAACTAGGCATGATTACATTTGCATTTTGTAGCTGGTAATATTTTATTAAACTGATGTGAAACAGTAGTCTGCAGTAAATACTGGTAGAAAATGACGTTTTATTATGGTTTCCAGAATCTTTCTATGCTGGTTGCTTTTCAGTTTGTTAAATGGGTCTCAGTGCTTCTAATGCTTCTGGTTAGTTGGTTACAGAAATATTATAGACAAAAGACTGAACAGGTTTTGAACTGAACTGACCTGTCTTTGCTGAAGTTACAGTGATCTTGCTGCAAAGATTCTGCCTCTGTTGTGGCAAAGTGGTCTGTTTGAGATTCAACAAACACTATGGTCTCTAAGCAGACATTTTACCTCATACAACCCACACTGTTACTCAGGTGATATGAGTCAGGCCACTTCAAATTAAGGTTGATATAACCTCACCCTCTCTCGCCGACAAAGTCACAGTATCCAAGTACGGCACTTTTTAATTTGAGTTGCAAATGGCAAGAGAATGTGGTGTGATTTCTCGAAATGTGTACTGCTTCAAGGTTGTGTTCCCACAGCCTGGTGAGTTGTTGCACACTGCAGTCATCAGCATGCGTGTCAGGAAATTACAAAGCTGGGACTGTCTCACAGCATTACAACTGAGTGAGAGCAGATTTCTCTGTATGGTTTATAGTGTGAAAGGGAACTATGAAGAAAGAGAGGCAGAAACAGAAAGACAGAGATGAAAAGCTGTGACGCAGTGACTGATTACCAGTGCACAGAATGAAGGGCTAGATGGTGTTGGGAAGATAACAGAGTGAGAGAGAGTAAAGCAAACATGGACTTAGGGAACAGACAAAGCGAGAGCTGAGAAAACAGCTTCAGGTCCAGACGTCTTTGATACTAGAGACTCACAGAGCTTCAGCTCTGTCAGCACGGACTGTCAAACCTGCAGGCCCACCAGCAGTTACGACCCACACAGGGGTGGTGCACCAGGTTTTACTGCCACACACACACATACATACAATCTGTAGGGCCAAGTAGGGAGAATAGATTTTTCTCATAAAGGAACATTCTTGCTCTTTATATGCCACGTGTAAAAATTTAAAGACAAGTCCCCACTTCTTTGATCACCGAAATCATTAGTGAGGTAATACTGAGTTCATCTACTCTTTTTGTTTGGCACATGGCAGTACAATGAAAGATCGGAACGCTATGAGGGATTTAAAAGCCCATAATCTTTTTCACCTCAGATGCATATTCTAGGTCAGTCAAAAATGGCTCATCTATTTCTGCAGAATGCTAGCAAAAAGTATTTCGGAGGATTCCATGTATCCCTTTAATATCTTGTTATCTATATCCCCCAACTAAGGTCAAAGTAACAGTCACATGAGTTTCAGCCTTGATAGCTGTCACATAATTTTACACAAATACACAGTATGTATTATTATCATAGCAATAAAAATATTTTAAAAACACTTTCAGCATTGCCACTGGATATTCAGCTGCAAAGGCCTCAAAGTGACTGTGTGAGGAATATGTTTCCCTCAAAACCTAACTGAGTATGTAGTGCAGTTACTAAGAAATCTATCATTTATAGACAGGATTGCAGTAACAGAGTTGGACCCAGAGCTCACAGCACTCCCTCTGCTTGCTAGGGAGTGCACAACACACTAGACATTAGAAATTAGCAGCCATTTCACTAAAGTGATGACAACATTTTACGGATCAAAAACTGCAGCATCACTATTAGGATGATGATAATAATAATGACAGATAGATACGGAGAGAGAGAGATGGAGAGATCGATAGACTTGTGAAAAGTATTATTCATATTACAAAGAATGGGTGGACACAGTAACTACAAAATATTACAGTGTAATCCAATCTACTGTATTTTTTCTCCTGCTGTATTATGTGCATTTCTGTCTGTTTTTTGGAAATCTTGGTGCTATTGTGTCCTTTTTCAAGGACATTTCAGCAAGAAAAAATGTTTAGCCATCTGGTCATCAGCCCTTAGCTGTGGGCTTCCCAGGTCAGGAAGAGTCAGTCGTACCACACTGCTGGATATAGTGGGGCTGGCAATAGCAAAAGCAGCACACAGACACTGAGGCATAGACCTTCCGTTTCTGTGCTAATCAAATCAGCAGAGCTCGTTTTACCAGAAAGCTTCTGCATATAAACTGTCATTTTAAAGCAGTATTCCAAGTGCTTAAAAGTAAAGCACCGACAGCCTGCTGTGTTTCAGAGAAACACTAGTCTCATTCAAGCTGTTAAAAGGAGTTTTTAACTGTTCAGTTCTGGCATGAAGATTCTCTTCCGTGTTGTTAAGCTTTGCTGTAGTTGGTCCATTTAAATGTGTGCAATATTCAGCACGCAAACACCAACTCTGATAAAACTGCAAAATAGCTTTTATTTGGGGAAAATCTGCATACAGACATGGCATTTAAATTCTTTCCACCAGGTTAACATTATTTACTGAATCATTATGTGTAATTTATTTAATTGCGTGTTGTGAAATGCTGTTGCTAAGTGTTGTACTTCTGCCATTGCCATATATTTTGATGCTGCTGAAAATGCTGTTATCCTAATGATTTAAACCTTAGCACTATTTTCAGTGCTCTGGTAATTTGACAGCTGTTGCTTATGTCACATGATGCACTATGTGTACATATTTATTATATTTATTATTATTAGTGTAGGCAGCACTGTGGCACAGTGGTTAGCACTCTTGCCTCATAGTAAGAAGGTCTGGGTTCAAATCCAACAGCTGGCTATTTTAGGCCTTTCTGTGTGGAGTTTGCATGTTCTTCCTGTGCTTGTGTGGGTTCTCTCCAGGTGCTCCAGCTTCCTCCCACAGTCCAAAGACATGTAAAGGGGGTGAGGTTAATTGGCAATTCTAAATTGGCCATAGGTATGAACGTGCACGTAAATGGTTGGTTGGCTCTGTGACAGACTGGTGACCTGTCCAGGGTATACCCTGCCCTACACCCAATAACAGCTGGGATGGGCTCCCGTGACCCTGAACTGGATAAGCAGAAGATGATGAATGAATTATTAGTGTATTGGATTGCACATTTGTCTTACAAGCAAAAAGTCCCCGGTTCGATACCCGGTGGGAACACAAGCCCCTGTCAACATGGAGGGTTGCATCTGGCGTAAAACCTTTGATGAATTACCAGTGCGGATTAATCCGACAAGGGAGAGCTGAAGGTACATTTTTCCATTATTATTATTAATTACATATTTTTTGCTTCATTTTGTCAATTAAACATGTTGGTGTGTTACTTTTTTCATTACAGCCTTTTGCAAACTGGGGAGGTATTAATAGGGGTCGCCAGTTTAGTTTGATATCCATTTCAGTGGTTTGGCCCGCTGATCTTAGTTGACCTGTACAACTTCTGCCTAGTTAATACTATCAAATTACACATTACTGGTTTAAAGAAAACTGGCCTGACTGATTTTATGCTATAGCCATATTCACATAAACACTTCGAATGAAAATCAATACTCTGACTTTGACTGAAGACACAATACAATTGTCTCTTCCTGTTTTTCCTCATGAAAAGAATGAGTGTTTGACTTGCTGCTTAAGATGGATTGCAGTAGTTTATCCACAGTGTGGGGTTACATCATCAGTCACATTAAGCCAAACATCACAGACACTGGTAATAAATTTAAGAAAAATGGACTACAGCCATGTCTCCTGCTGCCAGCAGAGTAGCTGACAACATTCTTGATGTTAGCCGTTATCTTAAATGACCAAGACACATCACAATTTTCTGCGTTGCTTTTGTTTTTATCACCAAATGGGTCAAATCAGTCAAATACAGGAAGAAGACATCTTGATTGACACTGGTTGTTTCACTTTGAAAGCCTGTCTCGGTGGGAATAAAAAGATGTAAGAGGATCAAATAAAACATTTTAGAGTAAAAATTTGTTGCATAAGAGCTTCTTTTGGTTACATCCAAAAGTCACTGTGGCTACAAGACAATCAAGTTATAGTAAATTGACTGGCCTCAAGCGTGAATAAATTACAAGGATAAACCGTGAGGTTTAATGTTTTTGAACTGTACAGCTAACTGTGCAGCTAAGTTATGTAGCATTTCAAGAGCTATTTATTTGTCATTTCAACCACATACAGCTGACGCAGAACATAGTGAAATGAGACAGCGTTTCTCCAGGATCTGGTGCAACATATAAACATATAGACATATGACAGGAAGGGTTTTTTTTTTTTTTTGCAGTTTAAAATTTAAAACTAAAACTTTAGAAAATGGGGTCAGTTATGGCGGCCATGTAAGAAGGACGTGTTTTTGACTGCTCCACTGTTTGCGCAGTAGTTTTAAATGAACCCTTATTTTCTTGTCACCAATTATTATCTGCTGGATTGGAGTGGATGTAATAATGCCTAAAGCATC
>VUQH01082632.1:0-15512 GCA_015106775.1 Etroplus canarensis | reverse complement strand
TTTCTCTTTTGAAGCGTTTACTGCTGTGCAAACAATGAATCACAGGGAAAAATAATGTTTGCTAAAATAAAAACAGTCCTACAAAAATGCACTTCCTAAATACTAAAAATAATGAAATGGGAAAATACTTATATCCATGAGAACCTATGAATTATATTGGTATAAAATCCAACTCAGCACTTGATAATCTAGATAGACAGCCTTTAGTGTATAAGGCACAAAACATATAGACAACATGCCAAAACATATAACATTTCTGCCCCTTGCCCAACCCCTGTAGATGAATGCAAACTATTCTGAGTCTTGACATGAATACTTAGAGGCTAGTTTGTTCAGAGACCTTGTAGCAGTGAGGACAAACTTTCTGAATAAATTACTTGTTTGTCATTTTAAAGTCCTATCCCTGAAACTACGCAGTGTGAAGAGGGGATTTAGGGTGTGAGCAGTGTCATTTACTATTATTTACTTAAGACAGACAGTGGCTCTGTTATTCTGACCTGACCAACTGGGACAGGGAAACGAGAAGATTTTGAAGGCAGTTTGTGTGTAATTTTTGTCAGTTGTGAAAAAAGGGGAAAAGAAGTACAAAAGAATTGGTTGAATTATACTTTTTAAAAGCATCAGTAAAAGGTCAAGAACAACAGTCACAACTATGATTTTGCATATTACTGTACATGTTCATTCAGTGACATGAGTGCCTTTCCCTTAAGCCATACCTGCTCTTCCACATTCTCCACATCTCCCACATCCTTATTTCTGTTCTCCTTCTTCTTCTTGCACATCTCTTCACATTTCCACATATTCCTGTTGTAAAATTGCCCTGTCTCTGGCTCCTGCTTCAGACTGGACAGCCTCTGGGCCAGATCCTTGTCTGCACACTGGTGGAAAGTAGGACTATTTGTTTTTAATTATCAAATCAGTAACCCACTGACAAATAACTTTCAAAAATCAACTATGGATTAAATAGAGAATTATACTAACCTTGATATTAATGATGAAATCAGGTGGTAGCTTGAGGTTTTTGATGAGTTCAATCTGCTCATTAATCTTCAGACACTCCTCTGACATGAATGGCAGGCAGCTCAGTACATATCCTGTATCAAAGCACATGAATTACAAAACAGTACAGAGCTTTCTTTCAACTGTTTGGAACAACAGCTTGCTGTGTTATCATATGACATATTGATCATCTTATTTTGCACTTAATCACACACTACATATAACATTTAGTAATCAAGAAGTTAATTTTGCATGCATAGTCACTGTATGGGGCATAAATAAATGCACTTTGAATATATAGTTTACCATAGTGCTCCACATCTGGTGAGTTAAGCCTAGCAAGAATCAGCTTCAGCACCATATCTTCTGGTACACTTCTTCCCTCGGACAATATGTCCAAAAGCTAAAATTAACAGACAGTGCAACTAAGAGATTCTAATGGCTCTAAAGAACATAAAAAAACACATCATATGAGAAAAGGTTTGTTCTTTCAAATTGTACAGATTGTGTTACTTACCTCCATGCCCTCTTTTGTTTTGTTTTTTATGTGTCTGTTGAGAAGATCAGTATCTGAAACATTTTAAAATGCAGCTGAAAAATCTAAAACTGGATATGCATGCCCATCACATGTTGGTACAAAGATTAAAAGACGTACTCACCATCAACCAGGACACACCTCCAGGACTCTGCAATTTTTTTGGCCAATGTGGATTTGCCAACACCCTGCCACAACGAGATATGAAGTAACTGGGTCATATGACAGAGAAAGCATCAGGAAGAAAACTGCTTGTGTTTGGGTGATCTCTTTCTCAGTTTAAGTGGAAGCCCTCTGCATGATGGCTGAGATTGTGGAGTGCAGCTTAAGACATACAGTCCTATTAAAAAGAAAGTTTTCACAGGACTCTGTGCAGTCATATGAAAAAGTAAGTACACCCAGTGATTCAACAGCTTGTAAACCACCAATAGCAGCAATAACTTGAAGTAATCACTTTCTGTATGACTTTATCAGTCTTTCACATTGTTGTGGAGGAATTTTGGCCCACCCTTCATTGTGGGTATTTGTTTATGCATGGACTTCTTAAGGTCCTGCCACAGCACTTCAGTTGGGTTGAGGTCAGGACTTGTACTGGGCCACTGTAGCATCTTGATTGTTTTCTTTTTCAGGCATTCTGTTGTAGATTTTTTGGCGCACTTGGTGTTGCATGACCCAATTTTGACCAAGCTTTAGCTGGTAGATAGACAGCCTTACATTTGACTCTAGAATACTTTGGTATACAGAGGAGTTCATGGTTAACTCAGTGACTGCAAGGTGCCTAGGCCCTGTGGTTGCAAAACAAGCCCAAGTCATCATCCCTCCACCAGTTGGCATGAGGTGGTTGTGCTTCTATGCTGTGTTTGGTTTTTTCAAACATGGCACTATGCATTACGTGGAAAATGTTCTTGTCTGTCCAAAGGGCATTGTTTCAGAAGTCTTGGGGTTCATTGAGATGCAGCTTTGCAAATCTAAATCCATGCTGCCATGTTCTTTTTAGTGAGATTTCTCTTCATAACTCTTCCAAACAAGCCATACTTGTTCAGTCTTTTTCTTAGTGTACTGTCATAAACTTTAACAATTAACATATTAACTGAGGCCTGTAGAGTCTGAAATGATCTTGGGGCAAATTTGCTGGGACGTCCACTCCTGGCATTGCGTTAACATAGACCAGCAAACTGCCAAAACTTCTGCTTTTATAGAGGTGGTCACACTGGTTGGATCAATTAATTAAGAGCATTTGATTAGCTGTACCTGGCTGCTACTTAACCTCTTTTCTTTTATAGAAGCTGTAAGGGTGTCCTTAGTTTTTCCACAAGACTGCATAGAGTCCCGAGACATTGTTTCACATGACTCCAATTTTTTTCAAAGTGGAAAGAATGCTGCACGAGTTACGAGTTATATACTGGTTAATACTGCACACACTTCTACACAACATAGTAATGAAACGACAGAGTATTTTCAGTCAGAGGCTACTTCAGCTCCATGCAACAAAGAATGGTACAGGAGTCCATTCTTGCCAGCAGCAATAGCCCTACACAATGACACTTTCTAATGACTAATGATGTGAGTTGTTTATTTTTTTACTGCAACAATATAATTTTCCCTGGAGATCAGTAAAGCAAAAATTGGTTCAATTCAATTTCCACTTTCAGGGGCACGGCTACCTCTTGGAAATCAGTTGTTACATGTCTTGATATCAGAGACAGATTACCGGTTTTCCAATGATGATGAAGCAGGTGGGTTTAGCAAGAAGTCTCTCCCTTTCGGCTTCATCTTCTATTAGGTTGTCCACTAAAGAATCCATCTGAACTAAGTGAAAACAAAGAACCATCAAACTGTCAGGTTCTTATCGCATCATCTGACAAAGTACTGATATTGAAAAAGATTACTGTTGTCACATTTCAATTTAAGTGTACTTACTTTCACCAACACTGCATTAGCCATATACTCAGCTAACCCAAACCAAATACGGTTACTATGGCAACTTGCAAACCAAATAGCTAGTTGCAGATTTTGGTTCCTAGCTATTTAAAGCTACCATTCGCTTTGAGGGTTAAGTGTGTTTATTCAAGATGAATTAAAGAGCAGTTATCAATTCTGAGAGCAGTTTTCGAGTGAACGCCCCCCCCCCAAAAAAACAAAGCAAAAAACACGAAAAGACGAAAGGTGATCCTTCTGTTAATTTTCAGTCAGGTTTGAGCTTTTTGACCATACGAGGCACCGTACCAGCCGACAAGATGAGTCAAGTCAGTCATGACAGTCACCTGACTAAAACAAATTCAATTCCAGCGTGCTAATCGAGTACATTTGGGCTGGTTACAGATACATTTGTAGTAGCTGTTAAATAAAACAGTTAAAGTAGCTGTTTTGCACTGCTACAGGAGATGCGTATTGTAGAGACGCTTTGTGGCCAATGCTACTTGTCATGTAGATGAATGGTGAGTAATGCTAGCTAGCAAATATTGATATACAAGATAAGATGCACACATTAACACATTTGAATTTTGTGTTTGCAGTCGCTCTTTAGCTCTTCTGGTGCCTCTTCCAGACTGTAATTGTGAAGAAAACAAGAATAAAAATGCCTCAGTCAGCGGCGGTCATCAGTGGGATCCAGCGGATGGTCCTGTACGAAACCAGAGCAGTAAGTCATTTTTTAGAGTTTCTTCTTGTTCCTCCTGATGCTGCCTGCTTAATATTAGTCGAAACTACTTGCACAAAACTGCTTATTCTGAAAGCTGCTCCCATTTTCATACTTTTTTGACAAAGTGGCATGAAAACTGAGCATGTCTGTAATTTATCTGCAGCAGCCTGCTTTATGTACATACAAGTGCCCACTTTGGAAAACTACATGCCCTCATTTTGTGACTCTAATGCACATAACTGTCACAAACTGGACTATCTAGGACAAACCACTGTCTTTCTCATCCTTAGTGGAAGTATACTACGTGTACAAAAGTATTAGGACGTACCTCTTTAACACTACATCTAGGTATTTCATTCAGTCCTATTGCCAGAGGTGTATAAAATGAAGCACCTGGCCATTAAGTTTGCCTTCACAAACATTTGTGTTCTAAAGACCGTACTGAATTCGCAATGGGATGCCACCTTTGCAACAAGTCTTTGGCAAAATGTCTTCCCTCCTAGATATTCAATGAATAACTAAGTAGTATTATGGCAAAGTGGAAGCATTTAGGATCTACAGCAACTCAGTCACTAAGTGGCAGACCATGTAACGTTACAGAACTGGTTCACGAAGTGCTGAAGAGCATAATGAGTAAAAGTTGCCATCACTGCTGACTCAGTAAATGCAAAGTTTTAAACCTTCTCTGGCATTAATATCAGCACAAAAACTGTTTGTTGAGAGCTTCATGGCATGGGTTTATATGGCTGAGTAGGTACATACAAGTCTTAAATCAACAAGTTCAGTGACAATGTGTCTGAAGTGGTGTAAAGCATGCTGAAGCAGTGAAAACGTGATCTGTGAAGTGACAACTTATATTTCTCTATCAGGCAATCTGGGTTTGGCAAATCACAGAGAATGCTACCTGCCTGACTTCATTATGCCAGCTGTAAAGATTGGTGGAGGAGGGATAATGCTATGGGGTTGTTTTTCTTGCACTGGCCAGGGCCACTTAGTTCCACTGAAGGGAAATCTTAATGCTTCACCTAACCAAGATATTTTGGATAATGCAATGCTTTCAACTTTGTAGGAACAGCTTTGGAAAGGCTCTTTTCTGTTCCAGCATCACTAGTCCCAGTGCACAAGGCAAGTTCCATAAATGACTGGTTGGTTGAGTTTGGTATGGAAGAACTTGATTGGCCCACACATAGCCCTGACCTTGACCCCACTGAACACTTTTGGGATGAATTAGAATGGAGACTGTGAGCCAGGCACTCTGGTCCAACAAAAACATCCACGATTAAAAAGGAGGTATAAGGAAAGGGAGCTACTGCAACGGTATTGTGTGTACACTAGATGGCAGCAAAAGCTGTTAGGGATCATTTAACTATGCCAAGTTGGAGAACTCGGCATACGTTAACTCTGTAAAGAGCATGTGATCATAATTGTCTAGACAGTGACAATAGTTACATTTTGTCAGTCTAAGTGAGTATTTTTCGTTTGGTGTCAATATGTAGCAGATACAGAGGGTTTTGTGTGTGTTTTCTTCTTACTTTCTTTGCTGCATAATAAAGATAATTGGAATGTGTTGTGTTTTCAGTTTTCACCAACTATGATCATACCTATGCTAAAATGTGTGTAAACAGTTTTTTTTGTTTAGCTGTCCTCACTAGCCTCAAGCATTTACACAATAAGGCAGGAAAGCATTTGTCATGGTTGAGTTTTTATTTTTTCTATTGAACCTCTGTTAAACCATTCTACACAACCGTGGATACAGAAGCTGTCTATCACAGACAAAGAAAGCTAAATTAGACACTGGGAAGTGTGGAACAGGACAAAAATACCTCTAATGGTTTCTGACTGTACAGATACAGGATGTTCCAATTTAACACTCTTTAGTGGACTGAAAATCTTGGGCCGTTTTGCAATCCTGAATGAGAAAAATAATGACTTGAAAGAAAGTGACATCCAAGGAAGATACACATCTTGACAAAATAACATATTACAATGTAATTGAGAGCTCAAATATGTGCTGTACCTACATGTGTTCAGGACTGTATGCATTCTTATTCCAATGTGTCTTCTCATATGAGATTTTATAGTACTTGTTTTGCTTGAATGCATATTTGTGTGTCATTTGACAACTTCTGGCACATTGATTCTTACTTGGTTTGTTTACCGCAGAATTAAAATGTTTCATGACAGGAAAAAAGGCCAAATACAAGTGAGAATTAAATAACGGCACTGGAATATAGGAACGTGGATTGTCATGGTATCTATTCAACAATATATAAGCAAAAGTATTGGACCACGGCTCTTAGTCACCAAATTGAGGTTTTTTTGTTCAACCCTATTGCCACAGGTGTATAAAATGAAACGCCTAGCCATGCAGTCTCCCTTTACACTGAATTTGAGTGTGGTACTATAATAGAATGCCATCATTGCAACAAGTCAATTCATGAAATATCCTGACTCCTAAATATTCCACTACCAGCTATAAGTGGTATTTTTTCACAGTGGAAGCATTTAGGAACCACAGCAACTCAGCCACACAGTGACTGAGAAGAGTTACCGACTGCTAAGGCTCATACTAAATAAAAGTCACCAACGTTGTGCTGACTCAATAACTGCAGAGTTCCAAACATCCTCTGGCATTAACAACAGCACCAAAACTGTGCTGTGTGAGCTTCATGGCATGGCTTTCCATGGCTAAGCAGGTGTGTGGACGTTTTACATCACCAAGCTCAAGGCCAAGTGTTAACACTTATATAAAGCAGGAGCCTGGATTCTGGAGCAGCAGAAATGTAGAGTGAAAAATCAGATTTTTCTGTCTGGCAGTCTGGTGCATGAGTCTGAGTTTGGTGAATGTTACCTGCCTAACTGCATTGTGCCACCTGTAAAATTTGGTGGAGAAGGGATAATGCTGTTCGGTTGTTTTTTAGCGGTTGACTGTGGCCCTCTAGTTTTGGTGAAGGGAACTCTTCAGCTTAACAAAACATTTTAGACAATTCTATGCTTTCAACTTTGTAGGAACAGTTTGGGTTAGGACCTTTTTTTGTTTCAGCATGACTATGTTCGAATGCACAAAGCAAGGCCCATAAAGGCATGGTTAAATGATTTCTTTGTGGAATAATTTGACTGGACTGCACAGAGTCCTGACCTCGTCCCTACCGAACACCTTTGGGCCGCACTAGAATGGAGACTGTGAGCCAGGGCCTCTTGTCCAGCATCAATGTCTGACATCACCTATACTGTTCTGGATGAATAAGTTAAAACTGCCACAGATACACTCCAGAATCTTGTAGAAAGCCTTTGTAAAAGACTTTAGATTGGGATAGCAATCTATATCTGTATCTTGTAGGTGTAATTTATAGGTGGCCCAATACTTTTGTACATACATATATTGTATGTCTATGAAATTTGAAAGCTACATGTCTTGTCCTGGATGAGTTAAAATGTGTTCTCTGAATGTCATCCAAGACAAAGCTGCAGTCTACAAATTAAGGAATCACACATAAAATATAATAGTCTTTAGAATGCACTTATGCTATAATGAGTTAATTGCAAAGGCTCCTTTAATAATTGGCACCAAATGCACTGCAGCCCTCAATGTATTCATCATTTTATTTGTGCTTCCAGAGGTATTTTTTGGTGGGAAGCAATCACGCACAGACCAAACATCGAGTCCTAAAGATTGACCGAACAGAACCCAAGGACCTCGTCATAATTGACGATAAGGTAAGCACCAGATGTAGTACAGTTTTAATGTATATGCTTATGTAATACAGTACAATATGCCTGGGGAGATATTGTACAATAACTCTGCCAGTTCCAACTGTACTGCTGATGGCAACTTAGCTGGTAGATGCTGGGTGCAGCTCTTTCTTCTCCACTTCTTATTACCAGGATCTATGAGCTATTAGTTTGTTTGTTTTTGTTTACTTGTTTGTGTGTGATGTGGATAATTATCATTCTGATGTGATTTTTATGAAGTATCCATTGCTAAGTATTCATCACCCTATGCTCTCATTCTTGAGATATTAGTGTTTTTCAATGTTCCCTCTAAGCTGCACGCTTGCGCAATCGCACACTGCTCCTGCATCCTCCGCGCACAGCAAGTCTATGCAGTGTGCATGCGCACAGCAGGTCTATGCAGCACACATGCGCGCAGCAAATCGCAGCTTAGAGGGAACGTTGGTGGGTTTTTTTGGCTTTGTGTAGTATTGTGTCTGAATGCTTGATAATTTAATGAGGTACTGGGGAGGTTTAAAGCTAGAAACCTTCCCTCCTCTTTCACTTTTCATATACTCTAAGAAATGGTGAGACACATTGGATAAAAGAGGCTCTGTAAATTATGTGTTTCACAAAGTAAAATAATATATATAATTGGGTTTTTTCTTGACAATTATTGCGAATTATTGAGAAGAAAGTGACATTTCTGGATTATGTTTAAATATAGCTTCTTTTTTGCTTGATAGAGCTTTAAACTACATTTGTTCACAGACAGTGATTTCTGTAAGTGTTCCTGAGCCCATGCAATGATTTCCATGACAGAATCACGCCTATTTGCAATGTAGTGCTGTCTGAGGGCCCAAAGATCACCAGCATCCAGTATTAGTTTTTGCTTGTGTCTCTTGCACACAGAGATGTCTCCAGATTCTTGAAATCTTTTGATATTATGGATGATGGAATAGTCAGTCTTACATTAAGCAACATTATTCTGAAATTGCTCCAAAATTTGTAGATACCATTTCTGACAGATTACTGACCCTCTGCCCATCTTTGCTTCTGAGAGACTCTGCCTCTCTAAGGTGCTCTTTTGCTACCCAATCACCAGTTAACTTAATTAGTTGCAACATGTTCCTCCAGCTGTTTCTTTTGAGTACCAGTTACTTTTCCAGCCTTTTGTTGTTCTTGTCCCAACTTTTCTGAGATGTGTTGCTGCCATTAAATTCAATATGAGCTAGTATTTTTCATGAAATAGTAAAATGTCTCACTTTTAACATTTGATATGTTTCTATGATCTTTTGGAAATAAAATATTGGTTTATGAAATTTGCAGATCATTGAATTATGTTTTTATTTATATTTTACACAATGTCACAACCTTTTGGAACAGGGGTTGTACTACACAGTACAGTTCCACATTTCTTTGTAGAGCTTGTGACTACCAAGTGTTAATTGAAGTTGTGAACCTGCACAAAGAATTGTCTGTGTAGTAAAGTTACTGTTTAGTCACTGAAATCAATCTAATCCCTTTAGGAGAACTTTTTGAGAACCGATTAAACAGGGATAATAATCCATTTACTTATTTTTGCACAGAAAACAAAGAAGTATTAATGGCACTGAATGAAGTCATTAGTCATCCACATGCAGCAGCTTTAAGTAGCTTTTGTTAAAACACAGCTTTACATTTTTTTAGCTTGGTTTGTGAATGATTACTCGGTGAGTCCACATAAAAAGTACAAGATTGTGTTATGAGGTTAAGTCAGATTTTTTTAATAATTGTGTCTTAGATGGATATCAGATTGGATTTCGTTATTAATTAATATTAAAATCCTGGTGATTTCAATGGGTTCATAAACTTTTCATCAGATGTACAAACCCCAATTCCAAAAGAGTTGGGATGCCATGTAAAATATTAATAAAAACAGAATACAGTGATTGGCAAATCCTTTTATGAACTTGATTCAATTGAAAACAGCACAAAGACAAAATATTTAATGTTCAGACTGATACACTCTAACATTTTTGTGAAATACAGACATTATTAATTTGATGCCTGCAAAAAATTAGGGGCAGGAACATGTTTACCACTGTGTTACATCACCTTTTTTTCTAACAAAACTTAGTCTATGTCTAGGAAATTACGTTTTGAAAGTAGAATATAAAATATGACAACAGTCCAGGATCTCTGTTGTCATATTTTATGCTTCATAATGCACCATACATTTTCAGTGGGAAATAGGTCAGGGCTGTGGGCAGGCCAGTCTATAACCTGCACTCTTTACTGTGAAGTTATGCTGTTGTAACTCATGTGGAATGTGACTTGGCATTGTCTTGCTGAAATAAATAGGTATGTCCTTGAAAAAGATGTCCTCTGGATGGAAGCATTTGTTGCGCCAATACCTGACTCAACCTCTCAGCATTAGTCATGCCTGCACAAATGTGCAAGTTCCCCATGAGACCTAAAATACCCCTGTAACATAACAAATGCTAGCTTTTGAACTTTGCGTTGATAACAATCTGGATGACCCTTTTCCTCTTTAGCCTGGAGGAGTCAATAGCCATTATTATTTGAAATGTGGACTTCTCAAACCACAGCACACTTTTCCACTGTGAGTCAGTCCATCTCAGATGAGCTCAGGCCCAGAGAAGTCAGCGGTCCTTCTGGATGTTGTTGATATATGGCTTTCACTTTGCATGGTTGAGTCTTAAATCACGTATATTTATTAATAATTTTTTTGTGAATTATCACATTGTAATACCCATCACAGAATGATGCTGGTTTTGCCACCTGAGGAATTGAAGGTCACGGGCATTCAATATTTTTTTTCTGTGTTGCCTCATGTGGAGATTTCTCCAGACTGTCTTTTGTCTTTTGATGATATCATTGACTTTAGATGGTTAAATCTTGAAATTCCTTGCAAATGCACATTGAGAGACATTCATCAACTGTTGGAATATTTATCCATACAGTCTTTCACAAAACTGAGAACCTCATTCCATCGTTGTGAAAGACTGAGCCTTTCAAGGAACTCATTTTATATCCAATCACGGTACTTTCAGCAATGAACCTACTTACCTGTGGGTGATTTTTGAGCATTCCACAGTTTTCCCAGTCTTTTCTTGCTCTTGTCCAAATTTTTTTGGAACATGTTGTAGTCATCAAATTCAGAACGTGTGTATGTTTTCAAAATACAGTTCTGTTTTTATTCACGTTTTGCTCAGTGTCATAACTATTTTGGAACTGGTGTTTTTATGTTTAATACACTATATGTGTGTGTTCATGTGTTTTCTTCTGTAGCATGTGTATAACCAGCAGGAGGTGAGGGAGTTGTTGAACCGCCTGGATCTGGGGAACCGCACTAAGATTGGTCAAAAGGGTTCCTCTGGCCTGTCCCGGACTGTCATAGCCTATGGCATTGTGGGTGAGTAAAGGCTCTCCGCTCTCCAACTTACTGACAAAGCAACAGTCATTGTAGTGCACACTCATGTCAAAATGCACTTCATCTCTAAATTCTACAGTGTTGACCCAGTTTTGCCTGTTAAACTGCAGGAGGTGGAAAAAAATGAAAGAAATAAAAGAACACCTGGCAGTGTGTTGCACATCACTGTAATAGTTCACAGACTTTTCACGTGTTTTCTGCGATTATTTTCTAGCATGTGTAATGTGTTTAGATAAAAACCTCTAATTTTCCTTTAAACAGATAAATGAGTTCTAAGTAGTTTCAACAATTACTAAATTTGTTTTTCTGTATTTTATATAACATGGTGTTATGAGACCTAAAACTACTCAGTTTTGAAAAAAATACAGGACAGGACAAAACATGTAATTATAAGGTGAAAAGTACTGTGAAATTGCATACCATTTGGATTTCAGTGTGCAGATCACTCTCATTTTCTTTAGTCAATCTAGGTCTGTTTGTCTGCACCGTATTTGAAAGATAAGGCATGGTTTGTGAAAAGTTTAATTGACCATATGATTAGCTACTCTGTGCTTTGTGTTGTTTGAAATAGTTAGTTTTACAGAAGAGTGAATTCCACATATGTTTTGTTTGGTCGGTGCTCAAGTCATTACCTACATTTTTTGTAGAAGAAGAGGCAATGGATGAATTTATTCCAGTAACCCCTTCTAATGATTTCTTTAGGGTCCTTTATTATTGCTCCTAAACAATCTTTCTGTAATGTTTCTATCCATGCTCAGGTCAGGTTATTGATCCTAAATGATGTGTTTTTCACGAGAGTGCATATTTGTGAGAAAATGGTTATCTGGACTAGGAATTTTGGGGGATTTCTACACAAGTTGCTTATTAAATATTAAACATAAATTTGTGGTTGATTACTCAGTACAGTCAGAAGGAAATCAATTTATTATCACGTAGTCCCAGCTCATACACAGTGCATTGTTTAAACAAAGAAAAAAGTAAATAAAACACCATTGCAACTTAGAATTTAATTTAGGTGAAACTGTATAGGAATGGATTCAACAGACATATAAGAAGGTAATTGGCCTCATATACATACGGGTGTTGAGGAGCAAGGGACCTTGCTAAGTATGCATATATTGTTGTGTATGTAAACGAGCAGTCTTCCTCACACACAAAAGTTTGTCATGGAGGCCCCCACGGGGTTTGTGGCCTGTAAACGTCTACCTTTAAATTCAGACAAAACTAAGGTTATTGTATTTGGCTCTTAAAACCTCAGAAACACTCTTTCTAACCAGATACTTACTCTGGACGGCATTACTTTGGCTTCCAGTGACACTGTGAGGAATCTTGGAGTCATTTTTGACCAGGGTATGTCCTTTAATGCTCACAATAAACAAATATGTAGGAATGCCTTTGATCATCTTGACAATATTGCCAAAATTAGAACCATCCTGTCTCAGAGTAATACTGAAAAACTAGTTCATGTATTTATTACTTCTAGGCTTGATTATTATAATTCATTGCTATCTGGCTGTCCTAAAAGCATCCTTAAAAGCCTTCAGTTGATCCAAAATGCTGCAGTGAGAGTACTGACAGGGACTAGAGAGAGAGAGAGATCATATTTCCCCTATACTGGTTTCTCTTCATTGGCTCCCTGTTAAATCCAGAATTGAATTTAAAATCCTTCTACTCACATGTTTTAAACCATCAGGTCCCATCCTATCTTAAAGACCTCACTGTACCATATTTTCCCAATAGAGCACTTCACTCTCAAAGTGCAGGCCTACTTGTGGTTCTTAAAGTTTTTAAAAGTTGAATGGGAGACAGAACCTTCAGCTGTCAGGCCTCTCTCCTGTGGAACCAGCTCCCAGTTTGTATTCAGAAGGCAGACACCCTCTCTACATTTAAGATTAGGCTTAAAACTTTCCTTTTTGATAAAACTTATAGTTAGGGCCTAGTTATGTTGCGATAAGTTAAGGCTGCTGGGGGTTTCTTATGACGTGCTGGGCATTTCTTGTCCACCCACCTCTTTTCACTCTCCATGCATTTATTTGCTACTGCTGCATGTCATTAAATGTTGTCTTTTCTCTTCCATAGCCCGTGTCTCTCTTTGCTCTCCTTTCTCTCTTCTCTCTCCCCTCACCCCCAACTGGTCAAGGCAGATGGCTGCCCCGCCCTGAGCCTAGTTCTGCCGAAGGTCTCTTCCTGTTAAAAGGGAGTTCATCCTTCCCGCAGTCGCCGGGTGCTTGCTCATCTGATTGTTGAGGTTTTCTCTCTAACACTGTAGGTAGTGTAAAGTGCCTTGAGGTGACTTTTTTGTGAATTGGTCCTATATAAATAAAATTGAATTGAATTGAAAAACTTATGGTGCAACATACCTTCTTGCATTTCAACTGTATCTTAGTGGAAACAGTACAGAATTAGAATTTGATCTCTTCCAGATATAACTTTGTATCTCAAGTAATGATCAGAAACCTCCTCTTAATTCTAGTAGTAGAAGCAAGCAGCATATATTCGAACTATTTCTGCCTTTGTCATTCTGTTGCTGCTGGACAAAACAAACCTAAAATGACTACCGGTAAAGGGTAAAATATAGAAATTATAATCTTTATAAATACATATATCGTTTCAATATACATTGTAAACATTCTCCAAAACTACCAATGGGGTGGCCTCACACCAGTGTACTCTTGATTACTGGCCCCAAACCTGGGTAAATGGGGAAGGTCACATCAGGAACGGCATCCAGTGTAAAATCTTTAATTATTAAGATTTCCATATAGGATTGGTTGAGGTTTGGGTGAACTCTGACTGCCACTGGTGCTGTTGTATGCTATTATTGGGTGAAGATAAAGAAGTGCAGAGATGGGGAAGGCACGTTTGACGGCAGTGAGAGCGAAGGAAGGGTATGGAGGTGAGAGTTGGAACTTTAAATGTCCAGGCAGGAGGAAAACAGGAAGTCCACAGAGAAGGTTCATGGATATAGTGAAGGAGGACATTCAGAGCCTGGGTGTGGCAGAAGAGGATGGAAGGGATAGGGTATGATCCACTGTGGTGACCCCTAAAGGGAGCAGCAGAAGGAAGTAGATTGTGAACATTCTTCACATTTTCTTAGGGGTAAATTTCATGGCCTACATATGCATATAATAAGCCCCTGCACATTTGGATTATTTTGCATTTTAGAAACCTGCTAAAGTCTTTAATTTTTCAAGTCAACCATGTAAAAAGAAATTATTACAAAGACTATGACTGCAAATTACAGTGCCAATCCAAAGATTCCTGCGTGTGTGCCGTGGGCGTTATTATTGAAGTGTACACTGCTGTGAACTGATGCGTGCACCATGCGTATAATCTCGGACCCCACAATATGCAAAGCCGTATGGTAAAACCCCATTGCTTTGACTTTGTGGATTAGAAAGAAAAATATTGTTTTCCTTTTATCATTGATCTAATTTAACTCATTGCAGATTTAGGAGCATGAAAAACATGAAGAGGCAAGTTTTAGCTCATCCTGTGCAAGGTTTGATTAGTTAATGCCTTGGCAATGTATCCATCCATCCAACCATCCATATGTCTATCCATCCACAAATCACAAGTATCACAACTCCTCAAGCAGGTTGTGTGTGTGAGTGTGTGTTAGTTTACTGGAGGTGGGGCTTGGGCCAAGGTAAAAGCGATTAAATCTTGAAGTCGAGCCGGATCTGGATCCAGGAAATTTTTTGAAGGACTTTTCAGAGCTGTTGAGCTTTGGCAGAGGTAATCAGTCTCAGATTTTTCTTGTTCAGAATTTAATCAAATCTAAACACAGTGATTACCAAATAGGTCTTCACTCAAATTGTGGTCAAAGTCATATTTAGTCACTACTCCTCCTAGGGCCATCTTTTTCTTCTTTCGGCTGCTCTCGTTGGGGGTTGCAACAGCGGATCATCTGCCTCCATCTTACATCTTCTTCCCTCAAACCAACCCTCTGCATGTCCTCCTTCACTACATCCATGAACCTTCTCTATGGTCTTCCTCTTCTCCTTCTGCCCGGCAGCTCCAGCTTCAACATCCATTGTCCAATATATCCTCTATCCCTCCTCTGAACATGTCCAAACCATCTCAGCCTTGCCTCTCTGACGTTGTCTCCAAACTTCTCGACCTGAGCTGTCCCTCTGATGTACTCATTTCTAATCCTGTCCATCCTGGTCACTCCCAGCGAAATTCTC
>VUQH01082628.1:0-35310 GCA_015106775.1 Etroplus canarensis | reverse complement strand
TTCTTCTTCTTCTTGTAAATTTTATTGGCGGTTGGCAAACAGAGTGCATTACTGCAACCAACTAGTATCCCGTCCACCCGTATCATCCCTGCGCAGGGGGACCGTCTGGCTTGTTATCAGCGCTCAGTTCAAAAGCCTGCATCTGATGATGGTGGAATGAAGGGTGTATTAGTGCCTATGGAGCTGGCAACTTGCACATCTGAAAAGGCATGATCGATGCTGAAAATTATATACAGGTTTTAGAGCAACATATGTTCCCCTCCAGACAATGTCTTTTTCAGGGAAGGCCTTGCATATTTCAGGAAGACAATGCTAAACAGCATACTGCAGCTATTATAACAGTATGGCTTCATAGTGGAAGAGTCTGAGAGCTGAGCTGGCCTACCTGCAGTCCAGACCTGTCACATATTGAAAACATTTGGCGCATCACAAAATGTAACATACGACAAAGACGACCCTGGACTGTGGAAAAACTGGAATCCTATATCAGATAAGAAAGGGACAACATTCCTCTCCCAAAGATCCAGCATCTGTTTTCCTCAGGTCCCAGATGTTTACTGACCCTCTCCTCTTTATTCTGGAGGGTGCAGCATGCATGTGTTCTGAAAATTTCAAATTTCAATTTTTTTCTGGCCACATAACATTTTTCCACTTCAGTCCACTTTAAGTGAGCTTTGGCTGAGAGATAGTGGTGTTGTTACTGGATCGTTCACATATGGCTTCTTCTTTGCATGATAGAACTTTAACCTGCATTTGTGGATGATACAGGGAATTGTGTTTACAGGCAATGATTTCTGGAAGTGTTCCTGAACCCATATAGTGATTTCTATGACTGAATCATGCCAGTTTGCAATGCAGTGCTGCCTGAAGGCTTGAAGCTCACCAGCATCTAATACTGGTTTTCAGCTGTGTCCCTTGTGCGCAGAGATGTTTTCAGATTCTTGTAATCTTTTGATGAGATTATGTGCTGCAGATGATGGTATATATAAAGTCTTTGCAATTTTAAATTGAGGAAGATTTTTCTGAAATTGTGTCAGTTTCTAGACAGTTTCTCGCAGATTGCTGAACTTCTTTCCATCTTTATTTCTAAGACACTCTGCCTCTCCAAGGTGGTCCTTTTATGCCCAGTCACATTACTGTCCTGTAGCCAATTAACTTAATTAGTTGCAACATATTCCTCCGGCTGTGTCTATTCAGTACGCTTACTTTTCCTGGTTTTTGCTTCTCTTGTCCCAACTTTTTTGAGGCACCTTTGTTGCTGTCAAATTCAAGATGGGCTAGTATTATAATAAGAGTAAAATGTCTCAATTTCAACATTTGCACATTTCTGTGTTGTTTTTTAAAAAAAATTAAAATATTGGCAGATGATATTTATAAATCATTGCATTGTGTTTTTATTTATATTTTAGCACTGCAACATTTTTGGAACTGGGCTAGTACATGAAAATAGGAATACGTTGATCTTCACATCTTAAGATTTTACATTATCTGAACTGACTGTTTAACCCAAAAGTTAAATACATATTTATATAGATACAAAAACCTCTACAATAATCTATCTTGTATGAACTGGGTGTGGCACAGAATCCTGACACCTGAATTAACAGTATTTTAGAATGATTATTTTATAGGTGTTGATTGGATCGAAAGAATCCAAATGGCCATTCTGCTCATTAGCTAAACTGAGTGATTAACACAACTGGACAAAATAACGCTCAAGGGCCAGAACTGCCAGCAGACCATGTTAATCCAGCCCTTGACATTCTCAAAGAAAAAAAAAATAAACCCAGCCCACCACCATAAAAGGCATTTTTCATATAAATGGATGAGCTGTAGTTAGTCTATGATGCTATTCAACTTAATTTAAGCAGAGGGTGCTAAACCAGTGCCTCTGCAGTCTAGTGGTGTACATGCGAAAAGTCCCCAGTTTGAAAATGGAAGGGCAGAAGCCTCAGCCATAATGGGAGGGTTCCATCAGGAAGGAAATCCAGTGGAAAAATTACCTATGCATATTTATCTTCTGTGGTGGCCACCTCTGGAGTACAAGAGAACAGCTGAAGGTGCTTTCTTTAACTGAGGGCACTGTAGCTGTGGGCAAACAAATGTTTTTTTGTGAACATCTTTACTCCAATGGTGTGCCTCCTATGAAAAAGATGAAAAGCTACATCATATAGTACTTATATGGCATATCACATATCATCATCATATGGCACAAAAAGTCAGCTTTTAAAAAAAATGACCTATTATACCTACCAGAACTGAGGGAGTTCAGCATGTTTGCATTCAGTTATTATAACCTTTATTTAGACAGCATTTCCCCTCACGTGTTTTTCAATGACAGGAGAAACCAGAGCTCCTGGAGAAAACCTGCAAACTCTACCTGGGTTTGAACCCAAGACCTGCTTGCGGTGAGGCAACAATGCTGACCACTGAGCCACTGTGCTGTGTGTTCTTTGAAGTGTGGCCCTTTGCGTATGTTATCTTGGAGCAGATATGTCCAACGTCCAACCCGGGGGCCAATCACGGCTTGAGGCCACACAGCTCCTGTCTTTAAAAGTAATATTCATGACCCACTATCACTGTCGAACAAAATTCATAATTCATACAAGTTTAAAATGCAATTTCTCTTTTCACCTCATGGTGGCAGCACCATGTGATCTATGTTGCAAGCTTCAGGATAATTTTTGCCACTTGGCAACTGCAAAACAAAAGGACAGTTGACAGTGAGGGTGACAGATGGAGAATATTGCCTTTCATAAAGAGTTCAATGTACTGAGACACTATCAGACAAAACATGCTATCATATATGACAGAATGACGGGGAGTGACCTTGCTGAAAGGTAAAGCGACTTGAAGCCAGCTTGGCCTCATGGCAACTGTTGTTCATGCAGGCCCCTGATACAAATGAAAACAACACTAAAGTATGGTGTGAAGTGGCCAAATTGATTGCTAAACATGAATAACCTTTTACGGAGGCTGAGCCTCTGTACACAAAGACGAGACAAAGAAGTTTTACCTTGAGAGATATGTGTGTAACTTTTATGATTAAAAACAAAATGTCAGAGGAAACGGTTGTTCCTTTGGTGTTTTCCCACTAATAAATCTGGCACTCCTTAAAAAAAAGTTTGGACACCCCTGTCTTAGACAGTTTGGCCCCCTGAGGAAAACTGCTGCACACCCCTGGATTAACACTACAAAAAATGCTACTTCTTTTATCATTACACATTAAGCAACTTCAAATTAAGAGCTTGAATAATTTGAACATAAAATGAAAAACCACTCCAAACGTCTGACGAAAACTTGCATGTTGCTAATTTTGCGCGTGATGTCTGTTTCAAATCCACCGCGGAACCAAATTACAGGCGACGTTCCGGTGGGAGCCACATTCGTTGATACGCTTCACCGACGGGCTAGCATCTCGTATGAATGGAAGGATATTAGTTGTAAAAGCCTTGACTTAGGAATGAAAACTGGACGCACAGATTTCATTTTTTAGCCTGCGTCCGTCTATTTGACGTGGAAACACATTTCACCATCTTTCGGGTTTAAAGTGTTGTCTGTCTTGTGTGCAGAGCGAAAGCTCAATTAGCCGTTAGCCTGAAACTGCCAATTTTTAACGGCAAAGATGGTTCAGACTATATTTGACCTCCCGGTGGAAAAGCAGATATTTTATGCTGTCTTGGGCTTTTCGTGGACCGTATATCTTTGGGAGGCATACCTATCTTACAGACAGGTAAGCTCATTATTAATGAATATTAAACTCCGCTGCTTCATAATGAGAAAATCAACCCTGGCAGTGTGGAAAGCGAACGGTGGGAACTCATGGAGCAAACATTTCAGTTCCGTGGACTCCCTATGAGCTGTGCCCTCTAAATTCTGTATTTGTTTACGTGAGGGACTAAAGAGGTCAGTTGGCCAGGTTTCATGTAACTGCACACCAGATTTTTAAGGTATTTGGTGTCAAAACACAACAGCTGTTACGCCCCTGTATGAATTCTTACAGCTATGAGTGAGTGTGTCCTCATGCTGTTGGGAATGCTTACGAGTAGATTTGACGGTCTGATGCGTGTTTGTGAATGTGGAATCTGAAACCAGTCTATTTTAATGAAAAAGTATCTCAGGATCGTGTTGCGGAGATAAATGTAGCTCCTCTACAAACAGGAACTGATGCAGCACATTTTACATACAACTTTCGTAACCCAGAGTATTGACACGTAGCTTTTGATGTACTAGTACAGCAACTTTTATGACGATATTTATATGAATGCACGTACTAATGAACCAAAACTGGCTGACATTGGCCTTTCTAGAAATAAGATGGCTTTTACCTATGGCAGTGGGACATGTTAATCTGTTGTTTGGCATCACTTCAGTTCAAAGATAGTGATGAAGAGCTGAAAGATTTTAAAACATATTTTTGTGTGCCTGGCACAAAAACAACAATAAAATATTGGCCCAAGGGTCAGATTGTAATGTTGGACTATTGTTTAGGTAGGGGTGGGTGGACATTTTGTGTGGCAATATTGTATTAATACTAGAATAATACAGTCAGCTACTTTTTCAGTCCACCTACATAGTCTGCAGTGTTTGTGTCTATTTTAAGGTTCTTAAGTTGCTAAAGCGGCAATAAAAATGATTGAAGTGACAGGAATAGAGTGAACTTTCCTTTCAGGTAAAACAGATATTAACAAAGTTCATCTTTAGGGACATAATTTGCTGTTGAACAAATATGATAAATTGCAATATATCAACATATGTCACTGCAAAATTCAGCATATTGCTAAATGTTAAATATCAGAATAAAATGAGTTAGGTTTAGGTCAGGGATCTTGAACCAGTGGCTCCCTATGGCTTTGACAAAACACTAGATTATGATAAATGTGCATTTGGCTGCTCCCTTGTATTCTCAAGGGGTCGCCACAGTGCATTAATCCGCATTGGTAATTTTGCAGAGGTTTTACACTGGATGCCCTTCGTGACGCAGCCCTCCACGGTGAGAGGGGCTTGTGTCCCCACCTGGATTCGAACGAAGGACATTTCGCTTGTAAGGCGAACGTGTAAATTACTACACTGCGGGGACACAAAACACTATAATGTGATGATCCTCTTAGTTTTGCTGAATCTCAATTGTGGTAGCTGGCATGGATGTATATATGTATAAATGACTATTCCTAAGCCTCCCTGGCTCTGGATTCTAAAACCAAAAACATAAGTAATGGAGGAAAGCAGAGAATTCAACAGTGCATGGGTAAATTTGTCTTCTGATTTTATAAAATGTATTATCCAAGTAGGTTCCTTTGAATTTGATTCATCCATCCATTTTCTGCTGTTTATCTGGGTTCGGGTTGCGTGGGGAGCAGCCTGAGCAGAGACACCCAGACCTCCCTCTCTCCAACCACCTCCTCCAGCTCTTCTGGAGGGACACCAAGGCATTCCCAGGCTAGCTGAGTGACATAATCACTCCACTGTGTCCTGGCTCTGCCTCTGAAACACCCCACCTAAGAGGCGCCCAGGAGGCATTCTAATTAAATGACTCGTTTTGATGTGGAGGAGTAGCAGGTCTGCTCTGAGCCCATCCCAAATGGCAGAGCTCCTCACCCTGTCTCTAAGGGAGAGTCCAGTCACCCTTCAGAGGAAGCTCATTTCGACTGCTTGTACCCGCAACCTCATCCTTTCCGTCACTACTCAAAGCTTATGACAATAAGTGAGGATAGGAATGTAAATTTCTCTGTAAAACTCTTTGGTTTCTTTACCACAGCAGACTGGTACAGCGTCAGCATCACTGTCAGTGCCACACCAATTCTTCTGTCAATCTCCTGAATTTCTTGAATTTCATTTTTGCAAAAAAGGGGGAGTCTAAGTGGCCTGCAGAGCTTTATAGCTGGTCTATTTCAAATTAGGCCTAAACATGCTAATAGATATATTTTCCTCCACTTGAAAATTGTTCTGATGAAAATAGGTAAATAATAAGTAAAAAGATGCTGTTGGTATACTTCTATGGTTCCATAAATTCAACTAAAACATTGTTAGTTGTAATAACAACATAAAGTTAAAGTACTAACAAATAATAAATAACCAACTGCAGAGTCACATGTGGTAAAAGATTTTCATTGCACACAGCAGTAATCTTGATAGGCTCATTTATACTTAATAGACTGTCACCTTCTTTAAGATATGATAACATAAGAGAAGATATACTTTATTCAAAAGTTTGGAAATTCTTTTGTCACAGTAGGTAAAAACATCAAACATATAAATAGCTTAAATAAGTAGGAATTATAAGGTTCAAATATGTCTTCCAGCTATCAGATAGATTTTTTGGTTTACAGTTGTTTACTATTAAGAGTTTTTTTTTTTTAAAGGTTGCCGACTCCGTGTTTAGGTAGTGGAAGAACATGTTTTATGTGACGTGTACTAGCTCTTGAAGGAATTAATATAGATTCAAGTGCTATAGATTTAAGAAAATGTGTATATTATTATGCATGTGTCACGTGATCCTGGACACATTTTGATTTTATTACATAATAAATACCATCTGAAATATGTAACTTGGATTAACAGTATAGCTGATGCACTGTTTCACTCCATGGTAACTTTCAGTTTTGTGCTCATTTCTTTCCACACTGCAGAGGAGGATATATAGATCAACAACACATGTACCACAGGAGCTGGGCAAGATCATGGATTCTGAAACATTTGAAAAGTCACGCCTCTATCAGCTGGATAAAAGCAACTTCAGCTTTTGGTCTGGACTCTATTCTGAGACTGAAGGGACGGTAAGATGTCAAGTTAACCAAAAGGCACTGATTTTCTGATCATCTTGACTTATGTTTTCCTCAGAAGTTTTCCTTTATCCCAAGTTTAGTTACCAAAGATGTGTTTAAAGCCAAGAAGTCTGTTTTTGAGTTACAGGACTTTAAATGAACTTGAGGAAGACCTTTGTGCTAGTGTTAGTCCAGGATTAGTGAAAAGAGTGTTTTTTGTGTTTGCTAAACCTTAACATAGTCTGTCTCACTCTGTATGCCACATATTTAAAATATTGTTCCCACAACCATTCAGCTGATCCTGCTACTGGGTGGAATACCATTTCTGTGGGGCGTGGCTGGTTCTGTGACAGCTCGCTTTGGATTTGGTCCAGAGTACGAGATCACTCAGTCCCTCGTGTTTCTGATGCTTGCCACCCTGTTCAGTGCCTTTACTGGACTCCCCTGGAGTTTGTACAACACATTTGTCATTGAGGAGAAGCATGGCTTCAATCAGCAGGTACACTAGATGCAAAGCACTTACCATCTGACTAGACTAACTTTGTTTTTTTTTTGGATTTAATGCAGCTCCAGAGTTGTTATGAAAAATGTGTGTTGATGCTGCCCTTAGCCAAAAAAACAAACAGTTGTTTAAAACATACGAAGAATGGCAATGGACAGAATTTTTTTCTCTGTGAAAGCTTGTTGGAGACTAACATGAATCACTGACTACAGCAGCTTTCTTTATAAAAACATAGACTTTTTAAAGCCACATCTGAAAACTGCTGATTATTTAACACATGCAAGATCTCACACTGTTGTTGTCCACATTGCCTGATATTAACCTCCTTTTCCACTGTTTCTTAATGTCTGGTCTTCTCTTAGACATTCGGGTTCTTCCTCAAAGATGCTGTGAAGAAGTTTGCTGTTACCCAGTGTATCCTGCTTCCTGTGACTTCACTGCTCCTGTATATCATAAAGATTGGTGGAGACTACTTCTTCATCTATGCCTGGCTCTTTACCCTAGCTGTTTCTTTGGTTAGTCCGGCCACATGTTTCCACATGTTTACGCCTTGCTGTTGAAACATTTGTGTAATAAGGGAAATGTGGCTTGTTGGATAACTAGTGAGTCGTTTAGTCCTTCAAATTTGTCATAATATCCTTTCTTCTGTGTTCTCAGGTACTTGTAACCATCTATGCTGATTACATTGCCCCCCTGTTCGACAAGTTCACACCATTGCCTGAAGGAGAATTAAAGACAGAGATTGAGGCCATGGCCAAGAGCATAAGCTTCCCCCTCACTAAAGTTTACGTAGTTGAAGGTAAGACGTGAATTTGTCTGTTTAATCATCAAACTTTAAATTTATCTAACATACTGTCATTATTACATTATAATCATTACAGTGTTTTAAGTTATGTTGAGGTGGTTGGTTGGAGATGCATGAATCTTTGTCTTGTCTTTAGGCTCCAAACGTTCATCACACAGCAATGCATACTTCTATGGCTTTTTCAAGAACAAACGCATTGTGCTGTTTGACACACTGCTGGAAGATTACTCACCCCTCAACAAGGCTGGAGAATCACAGCCTGAGCAGGCAGAGAGTGAGGAGACATCCAGCGAGTCTAAAGCCAAGCCCAAGGTTGCAAAGACATACATTTAATTCATAAAAGTTTTTATAGCACTTTAATAGGGGTTCCTTACTGGTCTTGAAATGGTTTGCTGCTATCAGAAACACTTTGATTTCTGTGTGTCAATGGGTTGTGTTGATATTGCCTTGATAATGTCTCGCCCTAGAGCTTATTTTTGGTCATCAAGCACGGTTTCTTTAAAGGAGCCTTGTAATGAGGAGAAAGGAAAGTCTCAAGTGCTTTTCCCCAGGTGTACACATAGCCTTTAATGTTTAGACGGGATGATGTACATGATTTTGGGTGACTGATTTGGAATCATCTTTCACAGAACAAGAAACAAGGATGCAACAACCCAGAGATCCTTGCTGTCTTGGGTCATGAGCTTGGTCACTGGAAGCTTGGTCATACTGTCAAGAATATCGTCATCAGTCAGGTGATGATTTTTTTTTCTCAGATTTGATAGTCTGACTGTGTAGAGCTTTTTTTTTTAACACCAGAACAAATGAATTGGTCTGATTAGATGTTGCTACAGACATTCAGTCGTTGAAATGATGGCAGTGACTGCTGACTCTTTCTCTCTACAGATGAATTCCTTTCTGTGCTTCTCCTTGTTTGCTGTTCTGATTGGACGTAAAGAGCTGTTCGTAGCTTTTGGCTTCATCGACAGCCAGCCAACATTAATAGGCTTGATGATTATCTTCCAGTTCATCTTTTCTCCTTACAATGAGGTAAGTGTGAGAATTTTTAAACATCAAACCATTTTTAAATTCTATGGTTTTAGTCATTTTAATATTTAACTCTTCTTGTTTTGCAGCTTCTGTCTTTTTGTCTGACGGTGCTGAGTCGCAGGTTTGAGTTCCAGGCAGATGCCTTTGCTCGTGGCATGGGCAAAGCCTCAGAGCTTTATTCTGCTCTCATCAAGCTCAACAAAGACAACCTGGGCTTCCCTGTGGCTGACTGGTTGTTCTCTATGTGGCACTATTCCCACCCTCCTCTCCTGGAGCGCCTCAGAGCACTGGGCAGCATCAAACAAGACTGACGGGGCTGGAAGGGGGAGCGGCGACCGCTGCCTCCTCCAAAGGGCCTCCGCAGACCACTCCTGGCCCTGTGATACACCCTGGTCTTTTTCCTTCCCTTCTGCCCCCCCCCTACCTAGTTTTATCTTGTTTTAGCCTTATCTTCACTTGCCATACTTTCCATTTTGTTTTCTTTGAAACTTAGTTTTAAACAAAACCAAAACATATCAGCACAAAGCAACTTAAAAAAATCTAAGCTTGTACTGTCTTTTTATCCCGAAACACCAGTTATGCACTTGGTGTGAGTAATACATCTGGTCAGTGTGTGTTTATAAAAGCTATTATCAGAGTAGAGATCAGATTTTGCAAATTGACCTCATAGTTTTTTGTTTTTTTTTTTAGAAATTTTATTTTTGTACAGTTTTGTTATAACTTTGTTCTTTTTTCCCCCTAAATGTATAAGGTGAAAAAGATCATTCACAAAACCTTTGTGGGCTAGACCCAGCTATTGTGATGCAGACATGACATCCAGCTGTTAAATGTATAAAACCATTTTTGAAGAATACTTTATAAGATAATCAGTCCTACAGTATGTTCACTCATGACAATGCTTTTTATAGATACACAAGCTAGATTTTGATTCGTCTCTCAAGTGCAACTCTTTTGCAGTGTTTCTAGCCGAGCTCAAGAGAGTATTTATTCATCTAGTCATCAAATCAAATTTAAATTTTTTGAGAGAAACTCTGCAGATGCTTTACCACAGTGACAAAATGAGTGCCTCTATTTCTGCTTTTTTTGGCTTTCTTTTTCCTCAACACTGAACATATTGTGAACAGAGTGGTGCAGAACGTTTAATTTGAAGATTATATTAGAATTATGTTTTTCTACCTGCAGTGAAGGGGGGTTGTTATTTTACTCTTCTAAAGCACCTACTGGCCATCAAGGGTCCAACCATACCTGTATATATGTAACTTTGGTGATTAGAGTCATGATGTATTACGTGAATTGTGAAAAAAAAATTGTTGAATGTGATTTGAAATTTTAAGTTGATGTAGCCTTTTTTAGTTTCTTCTCTTGATTTTGGGCCAGTAATGCCTGGCGAGCAGAATATTTATAGGGAACTTCTCAGAGGGAGTTGGAAAGGTTTCTTTCACCACATGAGCCGGAGTTTGGTTTGCTCAAAGAGGGGACTGTATGCTTTCTTTGCAATATTGAATAAAATCCTCTAAGCATTTATTTTATTTGGGATGTTTTTTTTACTTTAAAAAATATCATGACAATTAAGTTTTAATGAGATTGACTTGATTTTGCGATACAAAGCATGACAGCAGGGCTGCATTCTTTTCATCTTAGGATTTACTATTTAGTTGGTTTGGTTTAAATCCATCAGTAACTTGCTACTGTGGCAATATATGGTATATGCACCCACTGGACACTTTAATAAGTACACCTGCTCAACTGATTATTAATGAATCTCTCTAATTAGCTAATCATGTGCTAGCAGCTCAATGTATTTTAAGTATATGGACATGGTCAAGATGACCCACTGAAGTTCAAACCAAGCATCAGAATTGGGAAGTGAGGTGATTTAGATGATTGGCTGGTCTGAATATGTCAGAAACTTCTGATCTACAGGGCTTTTCCTGCACAACCAGTGCTAAATTTTATATTGGTACATTATCGGTCTGAGAAAGAGAAAATATCCACTGATTGGCAGCTCTCTGGGTGAAAATGCCTTGTTGATGCCAAAGGTCAGAGGAGAATAGCCATACTGCATCGAGCTGATAGGAAAGCAACCGTAAATCAAATACCCACTAGTTACAACCAAGGTCTGTGGAAGAGCATCTCTGAACCCACAGCACATCAAACCTTAAAGCAGATGGGCTACAGGAGCAGAAGACCAGACTGGCTGGTACTCCTTTTAGCTAAGAACAACTGAGGCTACAATTTACGTGGGCCCACCAAGATTGAACAATGAAAGATGAGAAAATGTTAACTGGTTTTATGAGCTAATATCTGCTGTGACATTCAGATGGTGGAGTCAGAAATTGGTGTAAACATGAAAACATGGATCCATCCTGCCTTTTATCAACAGTATAGGGTGGTGTCGGTGGTGTAATGGTGTGGAGGATATTTTCTTGGCACACTTCAAGCAATGTCAAGCAGACCATTATGTTTTTGTCAGAAGATGTCCTGAATCCAACCAGCTTGCAATAATTGCAGTTTACGTTGATGACATCATCATAATGTCTGACATAGAACAAGATCAAGGTCAGTCTCAACAAAGAGTTCAAGATGAAAGACATGGGTAACATCTACTACTGTCTTGGAGTCAACATCCATCACTCAGAAGAAGGGTACTGTCATACCAAGGAGATGTTAGCTGATCTGCTGACTAAACTACTGAATAAGAGTCAGTTTGTCTTGATGCATGCTCAATCATCCAGGTAAGTCAAGTCAGTTTGAATACCTGAGAAATAAACTAAACATGAGGTAGCATATGCATGTTGTTACAGGATGTTGTGCTTTGTAACTGTAGAATAAGTGGGAGTGTTATAAAAGCAGTATTCAACAATTACATGTATTCAAAATGGTGGTACCTTGATGTCACCTTCAAAGGATTAAGGTACCTTGAAGTGCCTGTTGGGACACCTTTAAAGTTTAAGTTTAGGTTTCCTTGATGTCAGTGTGTGTGCTGTGTGTGTAGTGTGAAGACATTGGTACCTGTATGCTGTGAACGTTTTTGTGCCCTGTTAGAGTTATAATAAAGAAGTTAACGCTGCAACAGAGTTTTCATTTGTAAAGTCTATTTACTAATCAACTCTGCATAAGAAATTTACAATACAGCCACCTACCAATTGTATGTATAAATAATAAATTGCAACAATAACAGTGTAATAATGCAATTCTGAATTCTGATTTGATTATAGACACATCATATATATATATATATATATATAAGACAAATCAGTTTTAACCTGTAAGAACCCAGACCCCTAAAGGACCCCTAAGGAAGCTTCATGCTTAATTACAAGCATGAAGATTTATAAGGAAGATTGCAGAACATATGAAGTGTTTGTTACATGCATGTCACTGTGAGTTCTTATGGGTTAAAGCAAATTTAACATGCTTTAGATAAAAAAGGAATCTGTATTTTATTCATAAATACAGCATCAATGCAAAAACAATTGCAAAATATTTTTAAAAATCTCCAGTCCAATTAATCAGTTTTTAAGCAGTGTAAACAAATAGCAAATAACCATTTCACCCCCACCCCCTCAACGGAGGAGGACGGGCATCCGGCATAAAACGTCTGCCAAATTACCATTGTGGATTAATCCACTGTGGCGACCCCTTGGGGAGAATACAAGGGAGCAGCCGAAAGGTACATTGTTGCTTTTTGACAAACTATATGAGCAACAGCTTTAAACATTTTAAACCTTTTTCCAGTATATTTTATAGTTTATGTAAAAATAAATAAATAAATATTGTGTTTATTTGGTAGAATTAAACGTGAAATAAAAGCAAAACCCCAAAGGTCAGCTTCGTGAAGAGCGTATAACATCAGACTCTCCATTTTTACGACCGTACCACTGCGGGAATCAAGCACTGAATTTTCGTCTGTATAATATTTTGTTGCTTGTTACATATATAAAATAAATACGGATATGCACTGGAAATTAAACACTGGCACATGAATATATTTTTTAACTGTCTCTTTTCATTGGACCAACATATCTCCTGTCGCCACCCCCGCCGTGGAAATAATGGCGCCGTCCTGTGGTGTATTTTTGTGGACAAGGACAAGCTTAACTGTCTGCGCTGTTTGCTCATGTGAGAGCCGAACATGGCGAGGTTTCTGAGGCCTAACATCAGGACGTTTGTCACTTCACAGCTGAGAATGTCATCCGACCAGGTAATATACGTCACGTAAACGCACCACTTCATTTAAACACCGTGTGGGAATTATTTAGCTTAATCATTTTTGCCAGTTGAGGACCTTAATGGCAGGCACTATCAGCAGTAGTAGTACTGTAATAGTAGCCTTAGTTATTGGTGTTATGATTATAGGTCAGATTAAATTTTTAGTAATTGACCTGAAGGACGTTTGTCTATGAAACACGTTACAGAAATGTTTACC
This sequence comes from Etroplus canarensis, assembly GCA_015106775.1. NCBI lineage: Eukaryota > Metazoa > Chordata > Actinopteri > Cichliformes > Cichlidae > Etroplus > Etroplus canarensis. The sequence goes on along the minus strand of VUQH01082628.1, from coordinate 21,781 downwards.
CGGGCCTTTCATTTTGGTCTTTTCAAGTTCAGTCTGTGTTGTCATTGTCAGACTGTCCAGAAAAGAATTCAAGTCTTTAAATTGAAATTTTAGTTGCGTGGTTTTTTTGTGTGCCACAAAAAGGTTTTCTGGTCTGTTCTACATGCTTCCATTATCACCTGGTAAACAAAGAAGCCCTTTACTCTCTGTAAAAAAAAAAATAAAATGAATCTTGACCTTCTGCATGGACTGGTTTTCACAGGGTCCAACTGAAAGACTTGACAACAAAAGTTAAGAAAGAAAGTAACTTTAAAGAAATTTGAAGCTGCCCTCTTTTGAAGAAATGTCTCAAGAGAAGATACTGTGACTTCTGATTTTTTTTTTTCTGAGTTCATTCACTAAGCATGTTTTTCTCATCTGCTTCTCCACCCACTCAGCTGGGGGAGCTGGGTAAAGGTGCAGGGAAAGGTGGTGGAGGTGGGGGCTCTGTTAGGGAGGCAGGTGGAGCCTTTGGGAAGAAGCAGGCTGCTGAGGAGGAGATGTACTTCAGGTATGTGTTTTTATTTTTTCCTTCACCAACCAAACGTAATCTTCAGTATTGCTTATGTATTTTATTATCCCTCACAGAGGCGTATCTTATAAATGACCCTTTTTGTGTGTGTGACTAATCCTGTGTAATATCCTTCTCCACATAAGGCGCAAGGAGAAGGAGCAGCTGGATGCGCTAAAACAGCACCACCAGGAGGAAATTGATCACCACAAAAAGGAGATTGAACGTCTCCAGCGTGAGATTGACCGCCACAAGGGAAAGATCAGAAAGCTGAAGCATGACGACTGAGGGAAACCTAAAAAAAACAAAGTATATTTCACCGTCCTGGACGTCTTTAGTGACTCCAGTTGCTACATGCGCTGTCATGCCAGTGATGAATGTTTGAGTTGTGGTACTTCTGTAAATGCTTGAAAGGTATTAAAACCAACTGAAAAGATTACTGTTTCCATGACATGCTGTGTAAAAGCTGGAGCAACTTTTCAAGTTTTTCCACTGTTCTGTTGTTCACTGTTATGCTATGTGCCACTGCCAAAAGGCATCGCGAGAAAGCCTAAATATAGGTAATGTTTCATGTGGCAAATTCAGCTTCTTCTGTGAAATGATGCTTATACAAAACGTGTTGATAGTTCAAGTGCTGTAATGATTAGTTGATGCACAAAAAAATTAAAACGTTTTAAATAATTGTCTTGTAAAGTAACGAAATCTGCTGCTTTTTATTGCTTTATTTTATTGTACAGTTGATATCTTTATGGAACAGCATTTTTACAGTCAACCAGCTATAACAATAGTCAGCATATGAAGTGATAAAATTAGTCACAGCAATTATATTTTTGATATGAAATTTAAAAAAGGTTTCTTTGTCATTCAAGTTATCTGACTTATGGCAACAAATATACATTCACTGGCCACTTTATTATGCCTTACTGGTACCGGGTTGGACCCTCTTTTGTCTTCAGAACCACCTCAATTCTTCATTGCATAGATTCATCAAGTTGCAGGAAACATTTCTCAGAGATTTTGGTCCATATTGGCATGGCTGCATATCCTTGTTGCGAACCTTCTGTTCCACCACATTGCAAAGGTGCGCTATTGGATTGAGTTCTGGTGGTTGTGGCAGCCTTTTGAGTTCAGTGAACTTATTGTCATGTTCAAGAAACCAGCTGAGATGATCTGAGCTGTTTCATGGTGCCTTATCCTGCAGGAAGCAGTCATCAGCAGATGGGCATACTGTGGTCGTTAAGGGTTGAAAATGGTCAACAATACTCAGGCTGTGGTGTTTAAACTATGCTCAGTTGTTACTAAGGGACCCAACGTATGCCAAGAATATATCACCCACACCATTACACCACCATGACCAGCCTGAACCGTTGATACAACACAGGATGGATCCATGCTTTCATGGATCTGACCCTACCATTTGAATGTTGCAGAAAAAATTGAGACTCATCAGATCAGGCATTGTTTTGCCAATTTTCTACTGTCCATTTATGGTGCGCCTGTGTGAACTGTGACCTAAGTTTCCTGCTCTTAGATGACAGAAGTGGCACTGGTGTGAAGCCCATCTACAATCAAGGTTTGATGGGTTTTGTGTTCAGAGATGCTCTTCTGCATACTTTGGCCATAACAAATAGTTATTTGAGTCACTGTTGCCTTCCTGTGAACTCGAAGCTGTCAGGCCATTCTCCTCTGACCTCTGGCATCAAAAAGGCATTTTATGTGTGCATGCTGAAATGCATTGGGTTGCTGTCATATAATTAGCTGATTAGATATATGTGTGAACAAGCAGTCGAACAGGCGTACCTAAAAAAGTAGCCAGTGAGTGTAAATGATGTGGTAAATATTTAAAAATATGCACATTTTAGCACACAGCTCTCAGTATATGCATTATATAACTATGCAAAGCTGTTCTTTAGGTCTATATGATTTAATATAATGTATTATAAAGCTATTATCCACAGGCAAACTTATAAAGATGGGGCCTGACCTGGGGTATGTTTCCAGGATGTTAAAACAGACTTGATTCATAGTGGTCACGGGCAATGAATTTTAATGATTAATAAATCAGAAAAAAAATAGTTATTTACTCTGTGCAACCTTAAGCAGGTATAAGCACGTGCTTGATAATTTATATGTACAGTAAATTAAAGCAGTGCAAAGCAATGCATTTAGTTTGATATTTAACTATTGGTATTAACTCATAGATAGTGTTACACCAATGGCAAGAAGGAGAATGTAAAAGAAAATGTAATGTATTATTAAAAAAACTGATGATCACCTTAGTGTACAACCCAATTCCAAAAAGGCTGGGATGCTGCATAAAATAAAAACAAAATGCAATGAAATGCAAATCCCTTTAACCAGTATTCTATTCACAAAAGAACACAGAAAACATATCAAATGTTGAAATTGAGACATTTTACTATTTCATGAAAAATATTAGCTCATCTTGAATTTGATGGCAGCAACAGGTCTCAAAAAAGTTGAAATGAGGCAATGTTTACCACTTTGTATCATCCCCTTGTCTTTTAACATTAGTTTATAAACATCTGGGAGACCAGCTGCTGGACCTTTGGGAATGTTGTCCCATTCTTGTCTGATTTAGGTTCCCATTTGCTCAACAGTCGTAGGTCTTCTTTGTCTTATTTTGCATTTCGTGATGCAATGTTGATGCCAATTCAGGCCAATGATGCACCAAACGTTTTCAGTTGGTGAAAGGCCTGGACTGCTGGCCCAGACTCCTCTGCTGTTGTAATAGCTGCAGTATGCTCTTTAACATTGTCTTGCTGAAATATGCAAGGCCTTCCCTGAAAAAGACTTTGTCTGGGGGGAAACATATGTTATTCTAAAACCTGCGTATACCTTTTAGCATTTATGGTGCCTTTCCATATGCGCAAGTTGCCAGTACCATAGGCACTAATGCACCTGCATGCTATCAGAGATGCAGGCTTTTGAACTGAGCACTGGTAACAAGCCACATGGTCCCTCTCCTCTTTAGTCTGCAAAAGGCAGCAGAATTTTAATTTTTGATTTGTCTGACCACAGAACAGCTTTCCACTTTTCCTCAGGCCATTTTCAATGAGTTTTGGCCCAGAGAAGACATCATCTAGAACATGTTCACATATTCTTCTTTGCATGATAGAACTCTAACTTGCATTTGTGGATGGCATGGTGAACTATGTTCACAGACAATGATTTGTGGAAGTGTTATTGAATCCACACAGTGATTTCTATGACAGAATCATGCCTGTTTGCAGTGCAGTGCTGCCTGAGGGCCTGAAGATCACTAACATCTAATACTGGTTTTTGGCCATGTCCCTTGTGCACAGATGTCTCCAGATTTTCAGAATTCTTTGATGAGATTATGTACTGTCGATGATGGAATATTCAAAGTCTTTGCAATTTTATGTTGCGGAACGTTATTCTGAAATTGCTCCACAATTTGTAGACACAACTTCTGGCAGATTGCTGAATGTCTTCTTTACTTTTGAGACACTCTGCTTCTCTAAGGTGCTCTTTTTATAGCCAGTTACATTACTGACCTGTTACCAGTTAACTTAATTAGCTACAACATGTTTCTCCAGCTGTGTCCATTTAGTACTCTTACTTTTCCAGCCTTTTGTTTCCTTGTCCTAACTTTTTTGAGCTGTGGTGCCGCAGATGAGCAACATTTGATGTTTTCTATGTTCTTTTGTGAATAAAATATCGATTTATGATGTTTGCAAATCAATTTTAGTGGTTTACACATTTTGCCTTACAAGCAAAAGGTCCCTGGTTCGATTCCAGGTGGGGACACAAGCCCCTCTCACCATAGAGGGTTGTGTCAGTAAGGGCATCGGGCGTAAAACTGCTGCCAAATAACAAATGCGGACTAATCCGCTGTGGCGACCCCTTGGAGGGAATACAAGGGAGCGAGGTACATTTTAGGCCGTGTCCCGTTAACAAAGTCCTGAAGTCATTCCGGCGGCGCTGTAGTTCTCGCGGTCCCAAAAGAAGGAACTACAACTGTCGTCACTTCCGCCCACCCCTGCCTTTTACCACGAGCAACCCCGTTAGTCTTTCTTTTCGCACATCATGGCGGACCGGTTCAATAAGGTGGGTAATCGCTGCCGAGCGATATTTACGCTTTTCTGCTCTTTAGTCTTCGTCTGGCCTTGGCCTATTCAGTTAAACGGTTGGCGGTAACTGCGGGGCAGCTTGGTGTAGTCGTGGTTTTGTTGTGTGATTTTTCAAAGTCTTGTTATTCAGTCATATTTGAGGCAGCTCGCTATAGCGGAGTGAACGTACCTCCATCATGGCAGCTTCCCTGACAAGTCTGCTGTTGGCTTGTTGGCATCAACGTGTTTACTGTAAATGTATTAGTGTGAGTGGCGGGCAGGCAAACTTAACTCAATTTAGTCCGCGAAAAAGTCCGTCAGACTTGTAATAATCATAGACTTTTAAATTACCAGCGTGCGTGGTTTAGATGCTAAGCTAACATGATGTCTCAGCCGGCGAGTTAATGGTGTCCATGTGCCAGATATCACAGGAGGGGTCAAAGCAAAAATACTGTAAAGCTTGCAATAACCTGAATTAATCAGAAGTGATTGATTTCATTATGCAGTTATGTTTAAATGTGCTCTTCAGTTTGACGGCGTGCCTATGGTTGTTAAAATATGAAGGATCTGTTTTAGTTGTCTCGCATGTTAGTAGTGTCTTTTTCCCATTTAGAAAGGCTAAAGCATTGCTATCTTTTTTTTAAACTTGTTTCCAGGTTCTGCTGCTTGATGGCAGGGGCCATCTGCTCGGCCGGCTTGCTGCCATTGTGGCCAAACAGGTTCTTCTGGGTAAGATTTTAGATTTTCATTTTGGTCAATAAATGGTTTAACTTAAGCTTGACACACTGTGTGATATTGATCTGAACCAAAAAAATGGTCAGAGTTGGCCATTATAGCAGTCTTCCATAGATGGCTTGGTGTCAGAAATTAATTATCCTAATGTGACTCGCGCCTTCTAACAAATTAAAAATGATGCAGTGCGAAATGACTTGTTGATTTATGTATGCAGGGGCCATTGTGGGCATTTGGATGGAGGGTAAATCTGCAAAATGAAATCTTTGGGATTCTAATAAAGAAGAAAATCTAAAGCCATTTACACACATGAACTGTGGCTAATGTCTGAAGAAATATTTCTTTAAATTCTCATGAAATGATGCCCTCTTATTCTTGTGAGAATTCTCTGCTCAATTTCTTGCTCTTTTCTGATGAAGGAGTTGTACTCTTGCTCATGTGTCCATTTGAGTAGGTATTTGCCTAAGCAAAGCCAATGCAGAGAGAAATGTAACCAACACAGATGCAGAATTCTCTAGAAAGTCAGCTGTGTGTAGCTCAACATGGATGTTCCAATACTGATAAAAAGGAGCCTGGGACAGGAAGAGAGCAATGGCAGAGTTCCCAATGGATAGGGCGAAGCCTGAACAAGCATAAAAAATTAAAATAAATCAGCGCAAAAAGCAGAGAGAGGCTCTACTGGATATTTCATAGTTTTAAACACTTGGCTTCACTTAAACTCTTTGTGTTATAACTTTGCACTTTACCATGGCTGACTGAAGGGCAAACGAGTAGCCCATAGACTAGTTATTTGTGACACTGCACCCCTGGTGACAGTAGACCTGTCCGTAGCGCCCTATGTGCTACCAACACAGTATTGTAAACGAGCTCTTACATGGGCTCAGTCAGGCTTTACGTTGGTACTCAGCTTGTAGAATAATGATTGTTTAACTCCTGTTTGTACTACTTTTAACATTTGTGTTCTCATGTACAGCTCTGCTGGATAATGTCTAAGGACAAATTAAGTCTTGCAGTAGGGTTGGGCGATTTGCTTGTCCCGTTTTTCCCCAGAAGAGATTAACATCTACTTCATTAGGATTGTGCGATCCTCCCTCAATAATGTTCAGTCTGAATGCAAAAAACTATAGTGCACGGGTGAGAGAGGAACGCCCACCAGGAGACCTTAAATGTTGATATATGATGAGCGAATTAGCTTTACTGTAACCAGTTAACCCAAGTGTATGAATATTGGCTGATCAGCTTAAACCGTTAGCTCATAATGCTTACCTGATCTTTTTTAAAAGCCTTAGATCTAAAGTTCTACTTTATTGCCCAGTTTTTGTCTTTGTAAAATATCTCACCAGTCTCTCATTTGCTCTGCATCATTCCCTTCTCACACAGAGCAGAGTTGTTTACCTACAGAAGCAGCTGGTGGGAAAAACATTAGGAAATTCATTAATGAGCATTTGTTAGTGAAAACGTCACACTCTAGTTTAAAAGTCAATCCAGCAGTGAGAAATATCCCTATTCTGTTTTCTCATTTGATGAAAACCGATTAGTGTCTCCACTCCACACACAGTACATTTCAAAGCTCACTGAAAAATAAGCTAAAAATCCTTGATCTGCAAGCTATGGTCGATCACTTTGAATATTGTCAATTGTTGTGTATTGACACAGTCCTAACCTGCAGTGCATGAGTGAAAATGACTTTGTAGCTGAGTTGTGGAAGCAGAAGCTTTGCTTGCACAGAAAGCATGTCATGCCAAAATGGCAGCCAGGTGTCTTAGCTTACAACTTAGTTGGTCCTTAAACCGTCTGGCATCAGTGTCTACCTTTACTTAGAAGCTTTGATCAGACCTATGTCACACAGTGTGTTCTGCAGTAAACATGTAAAATTGATGAAATCACAGTCTTGATGTTTAAAAGGACCTGATGAACACTATACAACATGCACATTGAATCCTAAGAGCCTTTTGCTTCATTCTGTCGATGATGACCATATTAACTGCCTTGGTTGAGTTTAACGACAATGAGAAAACTCACATGCACTACCATCTGAGACAGGAAGCAAATAAACTACCTGTGCTTGATTTTTAAGTTCAAAGCTTACACTTGGTTTTTTTGGTATGATTTCTTTTAGGGCACAAAGTGGTGGTGGTGAGATGTGAAGGCATCAACATCTCTGGAAACTTCTACCGTAACAAACGTAAGTAGGGATTTATGCCCTGTTTTCATTTGGTTTTGCTCCATGCTTGTTGTCAGTGATGTTTTACACTGGTTTGAGTTTTATTGACCGTGAGAAAACCTTACATGCACTACCATCTGAGGCATCGGCATTACTTCCTGAAGTAACTGCTGGCACTGCCATGTATGTATGTGTAATTTGGTTAATTCTTTTCTGTATCATCATGTGCCCATCTATAGTGAAGTACCTGGCTTTCCTGCGTAAGAGGATGAACACCAACCCCTCCCGTGGTCCATACCACTTCAGGGCTCCCAGCAAGATCTTCTGGAGGACCGTCAGAGGTGAGAAAGCAGCATGACCTGGACATGAATTAATTTCAATACTGATAGACTCCCACAAAAAAAGTGAGTAATCAAAAATCTGATTACTGTGGGTCACATGCAGGTTTATATTGTCTTTTCTGTATGTATTCCATCCATGAGTCTTTCTCTCAGAACTGTGAAGCTGTTTATGCCAAAAGCTAAACATCTATTGATGAAGTAAACCTCATAGATCTCATTGCTGTGTTGAGCAAATGTGTTAATTTGTGCTGGGGCAGATAAATGCCTGATATAGCTGCAGTGGCTGGCTGTTAAAAATGAATTTTCTCACTAACCAGGCATGTTGCCTCACAAAACCAAGAGAGGCCAAGCTGCTCTGGAGAGGCTGAAGGTGTTTGACGGTATCCCCCCACCCTATGACAAGGTACACTGGCATTTTCTGTTATTCATTATGGCCCATACAGGTGCCTTTGGCTGTGCTGTCTGTGATGTCATGCATCTTAACTGCCTTGTCTGAATAGTGACTATGAAAAGAAACGATGTCTGAGACATGCTGTCCTATCAGTTTTTGAATGTGCTGTTTTCTTCTTGATCTAATTTGGCATTTTGATCTACAGAGGAAGCGCATGGTTGTCCCAGCTGCTCTGAAAGTTGTGCGTCTGAAGCCCGCTCGCAAGGTGAGCCTAGATTTTAAGACAACAAATAAGTGCTCACACGAAACACGATTTCAGTGACATTGTTTTTTTTAAATAGTGGTGTTCCTGGTGGAGTAAATTCCATATTTAGTTTTTGGCAGGCTTAGCTATTCACTCTTTTTTGGGAACATTTGTTCAGTCTGTATTCCATTGGTTTTGTTCTGATGAAAATTTTTCCATTTCTCCCATCAGTTCGCCCTCCTTGGGCGTCTGGCACATGAGGTTGGCTGGAAGTACCAGGCTATCACAGCCACTCTGGAGGAGAAGAGAAAGGAGAAGGCCAAGCTCCGCTACACCAAGAAAAAGACACAGATCAAGCTGACCAAGCAGGCAGAGAAGAACGTTGAGCCCAAAATTGCAAAATACACAGACGTTCTGAAACAATATGGAATTATTGTCTGAGCTAGTGTCCTCTGGTCAATAAAGATAAATACATGTTTATAGAAAGTGTATTGACTTTTTCATTTCTCTCTGAAATAAAGTATTTGTGGTGACAATGCTACATATAACATTCACCCTACTGTGTAAGTAGCTGCTGATTCATATTTAAAAATGTTTGCAGGCAGTGGTAGTTTGAGTTAAAACAGAAAAGGTAAGGTTTGTATCTGACTGAGGTACTGATGTGTGGTTTTAATGGGTGCTGTACATGTCTGTACAGCAATGAAATTCACATTTTGAGAAAACTGACACCCACCTGTAGGGTCATTTAATGTCTTTCTTTGAGACTTCACAGCGTTCGTATGCTTTGTCCCACATTTTAAATGGCTTTGCGGGGTGTGCTTTTCTGTGTCTACCTAGTTGTATGTGAAGAATGCAGGGAAGGGTTTTTATTATAGCAAAGTGAAGATCAGCCTGTCTGATACAGTATTCATCACAAGACACCAAATAGTAACAGACTGCAAATTTTGAGAACTAACACAAGAAGTATACACTGAGAAACTTGAGTATTTCTTTTTTTGTGGGAGTTATTTTTCACATTTGCATGAAGGGAAACGGCGTGAAGTGACTGTTAGAATTTGCAAAAATTGCTCAAAAAATGTAGATGGGTAAGGTTGCCAGACAGAAATGCAGATGAAATAAAAATAGTGGTGCTTTACACATTTCCATTACAAGTGAAAGGTCCCTGGTTCAATTACAGGTGGGGACACAAGCCCCTCCCATCATGGAGGGTTGCATTAGGAAGGGTACCTGGTGTAAAAACCTTAGCCAAATTACCATGTGGATTAATCTGCTGTGGTGAACCCTTAGAGAGAACACACAAAGACTGGCTCAAGACTATAAGAGCAAACTTTGGCTTCTTTTTTTACTAATTGTATTCATCAAAATTTGCCTTCAGGTGTAATATATTTTGCCTTTACATCCTAAATGCCAATCAGGCAACCTGCACGGTTTATTATAATTTTTATAAAGGAAAATTTCAGAGTACATTCTAGCATTGTTAATGTGCCCTACATTGTACCACACAAGCACATTGCCTGCACCATGCTTACTTTGTTGAAATGTGGTCATCCTATACGCTGGGATCAGCAAAATAACTGAATTTGTTTCCCTCAACATTCAGCTTGTGAGCCAGTGAGTTCTTGAATCATATCACTGTTTGCCACCACTGTGGAGAAACAAGTATTTTTCATGATCTGTTTCAGTCTATTCGGCAGCTGCAGTAGCTGACAACTTCCTCTTGCAATCAAGCCTCAATGCCAGCAGAGGGCAGTGTTATATTTAATGTGGAAACTTGTAGAAATTCTCAGTAGTTAATTATCAAAGCTCTTTTTAAAGGCATCAGCTATAATATATGTTACAGTCTTTCAAGAGGGTACTTTAAATACTCTGTCTAAAATAATAAATAACCTAGTCTGAGGATAATGATTATCAGTTGAGAAGAAAAAGATCAGCACTTACTCACAGTGAATTCAATGTGACTTGAAATTAGCTGTTTTCTTAGCAACAGATGTGATGAAGTGAATTACTTATGAACACAATCTTTTGGATGGTAGTATTCTGCAGAACTATGTTCAAAGCACCCTGTGCTGACAGCTGAAGATAACCTTAATCAGCCAAGGTTATGGCAGCAGGTTTATCTCCATTATAAAGGACACTGTTTTCCAAACTTTTCAACTTAAAAAAAATTAGTAATTTTTTTTTCTCACTTGGTTTCATCTGAATAAGCTTCAGATGCAATGAGATCTAGAAATGAACAAGACAATCAGTTAAAAATGGAACACACTCATCTGTCGGGGCTGCTCAGTCGTGTTTTAACCAATCAGATTTTTCCTGGGCTCACTTGAAGCAACCAATCAGTGTTTCGTAATCATAATAATATCATTATTGTTATCATGATACTATAATTTTTAAATTATATTTTTTTGTTCTAATTCTTGTCTGTGAATGAGGCTACCGTCTGGTTTAAGTTTGAGATTGTCCAGTATGATACTTTTGTGCAAATGAGTGCTTATCAGAAGACAAGACAAGAAATGATATACTTTATGTATTCCATAGCTGGAAAATTCTTTTGTTACAGCAGCTGAATATGCCCTTTATGACTCAACCATTCCAATGTACCTGTGTTTGGGACCAGCACTGAGAGTACACTGACTTGTGGCCTCCCCACCTGCGGGGTGAAAGGATTAAAAGTATTATAAAAAGTTATTACTTGTGGTATGAATGATTTCCTGCGTCTTCACTTGTGGCCAGGAAGTGGTACAGAGGATGGTCAGGAATATCCATGATGACCTCTTTCCCACCACAGTTACGAAAGTATCCAGTTTGCAGCCAATCATAGAGAAAATCTCCAGCATTTTGCTGCACATGTTGAAAGACCTCAGCTTCCTTAGAAAATAGAGCCTGCATACTCCCTTCTTATATATAAGCCTCTGTGGAAACACTAAACAAAGATGGTGAGCAAGGTAAACACTATACCTGCTAAACAGCAGCATATAAGCATGCTGACTTTAGGACTCAAAATACTGCAAGCGTGGAGTTGTTAACATCTCTGTAGACTGTCAATGTTGCTTGTGAAACACTAATGGTTTACTTCTTATGGTCTATTAACTCTTTTCAGCTTCAACTTATGACAACAGATCGCAAACAGATGGTGCTACATTTGAAGAGACTACAACACATAAACTAAAGAATGTCATGTTTATTAACACATATAATAATGCTGTAAATAGGCCAGAATCCATAACTGTGAGGTTGACATAATAAATGGCTTTTTAACACTCATGGTAGATGCTGAGTCTTGTCGAACTTCTCTTTATCAGTTCATCTCGCTGCCTTTTTGTTATCTATTAAGTGTTTTATTACAGTCTCTGTACAGTTATGATTACACGTATTATGCACCTCTCTGCACTTGTAATTTGAATGTAACTCATTTGCCTAAACAGATACAAAACCCTCAAACAAAGTTAAGTATGAATTTTCATTTCTGAGTTTTCTATAGATATCATGACAGTATTCTACTTCTTCTTCTTCTTCTTCTTCTTCTTCTTCTTCTTCTTCTTCTTCTTCTGGCTGCTGTAGGGGTCACCACAGCTGATCACCTGCCTCCATTTCATCCTACCCCTTGTATCCTCCTCCCTCTCACCAACCCTCTGCATGTCCTCCTTCACTACATCCATCAATCTTCTCTGTGGTCTTCCTCTTTTCCTCCTGCCTGGCAGCTCCATCTTCAACGTCCTTTGTCCAATATATCCACTATCCCTCCTCTGAACATGTCCAAACCATCTCAGCCTTGCCTCTCTGACTTTGTCTCCAAACGTTTCAACATGAGCTGTCCCTCTGGTACTCATTTCTAATCCTGTCCATCCTGGTCACTCCCAGGGAAAATCTCAACATCATCAATTCTGCCACCTCCAGCTCCACCTCCTGTCTTTTGTCAGTGCCACTGTCTCCAGACCATACATCATAGTAGGTCTTACTACCATGATGATTGTATTGTATTGTATTGTCACTGTCATGACAATATCATTATCATTCTTATTTTAGTGGAAATATGATATTATGACAGTTGTAATGAATAAAATTAACTGTCTTTGTGTTTACATGCTATGACTTAGAGCCCTTTTTTAGTTATGTAAAAATGTAACTTTCAGCTGCTCCCTTGTATTCTCCCCAAGGGGTCCACAGTGGAGTAATCCACACTGGTAATTTGGTAGAGGTTTTATGCCGGATGCCCTTCCTTACACAAACCCCCCTGTGGTGAGAGGGGCTTGTGTGCCTAACTGGAATTGAACAAGGGACTTGTTGCTTGTAAGGCAAATGTGTAAACCACTACACTATGGAGACGCTTAAGTTATGTAAAAATACTTGTTGGCAATTGGCCTGCTTTTCTTCACCACTTTAAATCCTATAAAGCATCTGTGACTTCTTTTTTAAGTTTATAATCTGGATTCTGTGGTCGCCTCTTCTTTTCTTCTGTCTTTAGCGTAACATTTTAATCTTATTATAGCATAATAGAACATGCGTGGTGACATATTTGAATATACTAAAGCATGACAGCACTATGTAGCTCCTGTCTATTTCCTGTGCTGAAATTCTATAAAACGTCCTTAAGCAAAAACCTCTGCGTGCATCTGCCTCGGCATTTCCCTCCAAGCACTTTGCAATGTATTAAAATGATTAGTTGTGCGTGTGTGGGCATTGTATTTGAGTCTTATAGCATTTTTTGATTTTAAAAGATTCTAGCTGAGGTGAAAAATGCTGCTTATCCACCTGATTAAAACATATTGTCTATGGAGGATTTCTTGTCTAAAAGCTGAAAACATGTCATACTTTCTGAGTTCGTTTCTTCTGTCTCCTTATACTAAAAACACAGATGCCCTCCATAAAGCTCGCCCACTGAGGATCAGGCGGGAGGCCAATCTCCTGCCTGTTTACCTGCTTTAAGGAGGGACGTTATGTCTCCACCAACAGATGGAGAAATTACTGTGACGGCTCCAAAAATGAGATATTTTGCGATGCTGCCAGGAGTAGATCACTCTCTAATCACACCATCTGAAACAGAATGAAAAGACCATGATTGTCTGAAACTGCTCCTGCAGGCCCAGCCTATCATGGGCTCCAACATTTAGAGACAATACCCCACCCTCATCCAGAATGAAAGTGCCTGAACTGTGAAGCTTGAGAAAGGACGACATTTAAAGGTGAACAGAAATTTAAACTCTCCTCACTTTTTGGGAATAACCGAAGCTTTAGTTTGATTTTATTGCCTCGCTTCTGTTTATAAAAAAGTGACCTTATTTGGCTGGTCTTATTGGAGTGACACACCTGAGAGATTACACCTGAGAGATTACACCACAGCCTGCTAATGTTTCCCCAACATGTGCATTAAACGCACATAGTGTGAGTAATGAGAATGATAAAAAGGCTTTCCCTCCTGCCAGCGTGAGCTGATTAGTTTAAGCTTCTATTTGATGTTTTAGTAATGTCTTATTTCTACAGAGTCTGTCTCAAGCTTATGCTGCTGAATCCTTTTTAACCAAAGATAGCTATAAATCAGATTAGTAAAGAGGAGCATGTCTGGGTCACAGTTTGAATAACATATCTAATTTATTCTTGATGAATTCTTACCAATTTTTTGTAAGTTGATCTACACAGAACTGCTCCAAAGGAGAGTTGCCCTCTTTGAACCATCAGGGCAAAGTTTATGCAGACTTGACTGAAATCATCCATGGATGCATTTTCAATGGCTACTTTAACAAAAAGATAAAGAGCAAGAGCAATAGTTTGGCCAGATGGTGCCTAGGAGAAAAATCTGAAAAACTGACGTCTTTTCTAATGTAGACTTGTTGCTATTTCTCATGTTAACTGTATTCATTCTTCTCAGTACCGTTTTCTTAAAAATCTATAAAACATATTCACAGTATAAATGTACAGTCAATGACTGATTCTGTTTCCCACAGAAAAAGACTGAGAATGTTCCTTTCAGCTCACTGTGCAGTCATTTATCATCTTTAGCAAAAATGAGACATCCCGATGTTTTGGTCTTATTTTCTCTTGATTATCCAAAAACTCAAGCACAGTAGTATAGATAAAAACAGAAACATTCATTAATTGCAGTGAATGAAGCATTTCTGACTCACAAGACTGTTGTCCCCCGGAAAATGACCTGATAGGCCATTATGAGCTACAGTTACGTTTTAAAGAGAGAGAAGTCAGTACTCTGATAGCCAAGACAGCGAGGCTCTCTAAAATGCTTTATGGTAGTAAAAGTGTGTATTTTGATGCAAACCATGATCATTTCTTGACTTTAAGCACGTATTTTTTGTGTCCAGTAATACTATCAAATGTACGCAAAATTTCAGAGAATCCAGTAATGGACTTTAGTACCCTGGTCACAAGTCAGGCATTCCCTGCCTCCTGATGTGGATTTTTAAAAATCTTTTTACCTTTGCCCAGGAGGTTATTTTGTTGGTTTAGTCTGCTGTTAGCAGGATTACAGACGGAGTACTACTGCTACCTACTACCACTTCATCTCATCACCCATCCTAGGGTATAGGTTGACCTCCAGAGTCTTCTGTCCTGTGCTTTTGCCTCTAACTGGCTCCAGGAAAGACCCAACTTCTTGATGTCTCCCATTGCCAGGTGTTTCTTGGCTGGTCCCTTTTTTCTTCACCTGGGAGTTCCACAAAAGGGCCTGTCTGATGGTACTTGAAGCCGGTTTTCTCAGCGTGTCTCAATTCCAGCTCCATCTTCTCCCAATCTTATTTTTTGCTCGCATTTGTTGAGTTTTCTTCCATAGATCAGTGTTGCTGATTTTTGTCCAGCCAGTGGATTCAGACAGCTGTTGATAAATATATGGACTTTGTTAATGGTGGTCTTTGTTATTCTCTATGTCTCTGCACAATACAGAAGAACAGATTTCACACAGGTGTTGAAGAGCTGGATTTTTGTGTGCTGATATATATCTCTGAAGCTCCAGATGTTTTTGAATTGAGCAAATTCTGCTCTTGCCTTACCAGTCCTTGCCTTGAGATCTACACCTGAGACACCCTGTTTGTTGTTGATGATGTGTGAAGGACTCAACCATGGGCTACCTTCCAGTGTGACCGGTTCAGTGCTGTTGTGGCAGAAAAGCGCCAAGTCATGTGCATATCCGAGTCTTCCAACTATGTCCATAGTGTCCACTGGATTCAATTTCCTCTCTGCACAGTAGATGTCTTTTTTAATCCACTCAATTACCAGCATTAGCAGAAACAGAGACAGCAGACACCCTTGTCTGATGCCAGTCTTCACTTGGAACCGCCTGGTAAATTGTCCATCATGGATGATCCTGCAACTCATTCTGTTATGGCTGTTCTTGATGACACTGTCCAGCTTTGTGGGTGTGCCATAGTGTTGAAGCAATTTCCAGAGGTTTTCTCTGTCTACGTGGTCAGATATTTTTTCACTGTCAACAAAGCTGACTTACAGTATGGTATTCCACTCTAATGACTGTTCTAGGATGAAATGAGGAGTGGCTTTTTCGTTTGTGAGCTTGGGGTCCTCAGTGTCTTTCATGCGTTCCAAGATGACTCTGTTAAATATTTTTCCAGGCACTGACAACAGAGTGATTCCTCTGTAGCTTGAACATTTATTGATGTCACCCTTTTCTGAGCTTAATGAGACATCCCTGGATTGATAAGCCTCTTCAGACTACTCTTGTTTATAATGACAATGGTACTAATACAGGTGCCTTAACCTGGAAGGAACAAACATCTAATATGGTCATATATTTTTAAATATGCTGAATAAAACCCTTCAGTCAATGTAGATGGTCGACCCAGTACTCCTCTCTGGTGAAACACACAAGCACCAGTGTCTCATGGGAAAGTATTAAGAAAACAACTCCCTAATTACACAGTTTGTGAGGTGGAGCAACAAACTAAATCAGTTTCTCTATTTTTTTTTTTTACTACACCCTGATTCTACACTATTGAATTTGTGTGGAACAACTGCTCAATAACATGCTAAATCGAATGTGCGGCCTGCTGCGAGTGAGTAAACTATGCGGTGCTGTCTTAGAGGCAAATGTTAGGCTAGAGCAAACAGCTTCCACTGCTGGGGTCATGTGGCTTCAGTTATTACAGCCACTATCTGTTGATTACTTAATTATGCATTAGTAAATGCTGTCATGTTTCACATAAAATGCAAATGGGTGCAAAAGCAACAGAAGGCATTAAATGGAAAAACATACAACAAAGAAACTAAGTAAATCAATAAATCGATCTCACCACCAGGTCCATTTAGCAGATGTATTGGAGACTGACTGAAATGCATGATGATAACATGTTGTGCTAAATGATTCTGAAGCTGTTTAGATTTCCATTTTTGGAGTGCAGTGCCTTAGGTTCTTAGATGGGTGACTTATTGGAATGTGAAGTGATGCTGTGAAACCAAACATTGATGAAATCAATGAAGTGTATTTTTTAATTTATTGTCTAAACTTGTCCCAAGTTTAAAAATATGCCCAGTTTGTCATGCTACATTTTGAGGAAAGAAGTAAAAATGCACAGAACATGTTATCTTATAAAATGGTCAGTGCATAAAAGTTTCGATTTCTGGGTTTCAATGAAGAATATGACACTTAATATAGCCCAGCAAACAAGAATAAATGTCATCTGTTGTTTTTTTGTTGATATCTAGTCATGGTTTAAAAAATACTTCCAAAATGAAATGTAAACCGACGTTCCTACCACGTCAAATGCACACAGTTTTTAAATATTGCCCCAATGTTACTGTTAGACTTTCTAGCAATAGAAAATTTAGGTTCAAGAATTGCTTTCTGTTTCTCTTTCTCTCCTTCTAAACAAAACACTCTCAATAGAAAGGAAAAAAATAAACCCACAGGAGGATTCTCAGACTCACAACCTCCAACTCCAAAACCTGTCTCTTATCCCACTGAACTGTTTCATTACTTGCTTGCAATTGTAACATCCCTAGGCTTATAATGCTGACGTTGGGGACAAAGAGGTGATGATTCTAGTAGTTCATCATGTTAAGTTCACTGTGCAGCAAATGAATTTAGACGTGCATAACTCTGAATTGCTTAAAAATGTTCTGTTTAAAAAAAACAAAAAAAAAAACAAACAAAAAAAAACAGGCTACGGTAACAGTAGTCTGTGTGTGTAAAGAACACATTGTATGGATGTCTGTTTATGCACAATTAATTTGCTGTCATTGTTTAAAAAACAATCAAACAAAGATGCACTTAATTCCTTTATTGCAATAATCTGTAAGTGATGCTCTGACCCGACCTCCATTCTATGCTGAAACAATGTCAACATCCGACTGTGCGCAATTTTTGCTGTTGTACCACGACCAGTTTTGAATAGTGGAGATGACATTGTGGTTTCCACCATGTTTGCAGGGAGTGTAAATGCTTTCTAACACTATAGTACTTCTATTAATACTTTGTTTTTGGTCCAGTATGTTTGTCTGTTTGTGTGTGCATTTTTGTGTGTGTGTTGTGCAGGATTATGCTAAAATTACCAGCAGGAGTCGCATGGATTTGCCTTGGAGGAGGTGTGCAGTCTCAGACTGCTGTTGTTTCCATATTATTTGTTTTTAAGCCCTAAGAAACAAACAAACAAACAAAAATGAACAAAACATACAAAACATACAAACAAACAAACAAACAAAAATGAACAAAACATACAAAACAAACAAACAAACAAACTCACACTCCCTCTGGGTATATATGTATATTGAGTGGTTCAGAGATAAAAGTGGAGCTGCCAGGCAGGGGAAAAAGAAGATCCCCCAGAGAGGGCTCATGATGCAGGACATGCAGAGGGTTGGTGTGACAGGAGAGGAGGGGGATAGGGTGACAGGGTGAAGGCGGATCATCCACTGTGGCGACCCATAAAAGGAGCAACTGAAAGAAGACACTGCAGTAAAAAGAACAGTATTTTTTGTGCTTCTCTTTTATTTCTTTGCAGTAAAGATTATACCAACTATAGAAAAAAAAAACAGAAAATGCCTGCTCAAGGGAATTTTGTGGTGACCCAAGGTTTCAGCCAGCATGAGCTCAGGCCACTGTACAAAAAATTGAACTTTACTCCTCCACGCTGACCAAACATTGCATAAAGAGGCAAGAACAAAGACACACAGCCGCAAAGCTCAGATTCTGGATAGTGAAAATGAGGCAAGGCTCATTAATGATAAGAGAATAAATGAGGATACAGAGGGTTACGAGGAATACCTTTGCCAAGCAAAAAGAAAAAAACCTAGAATTGCTACTGCATTCCTCTCTCATCATTTAGCATCATTGATTTTTTTGTGCTTAGGAGTTGCTCGGCAGATCTGCTGATTATGTAACCTGACGTTGCACAAAGGGTAAAGAGCAGTAACTGTGCAGGGTTATCAAAGCTGACAGACAATTTCTGTGTATTGATTCGTGGTTGTGATTTTCACATAATGGAAACAGGAGAAAATAAAGGCAACATTACAGCTAAAAGAACCTATTCTTTCAGTGGATTTCTTCAAATAAATATCCTGGTGTATGCTTTAAAGCAAGCACCATAAATGGTTGATTGTCAGATGAGAAGGCATTCACCCTGGAGCTACAGTGTGTAAAACAAATGCATTTCATGTGGAGTTGATGCTTTTGCCAGAGGCTTCTGGAAGGCTTTATTCCAGCCATTGCATTCTTTGTCAGTGGGACTAGGGATTTAAAACAGGCATTTGAACAATTATGTAGGTATGTCTCTGTCCTGGTGCTCAGCAGACCTCTCAGCAGCACAGCACGTAAGCTATTAAGGCTTAAGATGTACCTGTGCACCTTAAACACACATACACACGAACCACCTTGACTGATGGAGCTCATCCAGAACAAATTCCATCTCCAATGAATCAATCTGAGGAGTGCACTGTGAGCTGTGAAATTTTAAATTATTTTTCTGTTGTTGCAGTTTTCAGGAGGTCATTTTGCTTGTATGAAATTACCTGTAATGAGGCAGATATTGTGTTGGTGTCACACTAATTTCTAAACTGATATCTCCTTAATTACTAAAAAGTAAGGTCCATATGGATCAATTTTATATAGACAAACTCAGAAGAGAAAAGAGGCAGACCATTCTTGATTCTGGATTTTTAAGGGATTTTCCATATGGTTTCAGCAAAAATTCATGAGAGATTTCAAACATAAATTTGCTTTAATCATCTGTTACAAACTCTTAGAAATGCACAAACACGCTCGATGGTAAATTATGGTCTCTCCGGTAATTCATTAAAGTGGTTAGAAAACTGCCTGATAAATCGGAGACAGACTTTATTTTAAATCAGCCTGTCAAAAATAAGACATTTAACTTGTGGAGTACCTCAAGGTATTGTGTGGGACCGTTATTATTTTCAGTTTTTAAATGGCTGAAATTGCTATGTTTCCTGATGACACAACAATATATGCAGCTGAATCATGAACGGATGTTGAATGAAATGCTTCATAAGGAGTTGAAGGCTGTAGAAGACAATGTTACAGATAATAAAACGGTGGTAAATGTCACTGAAACAAAGCTTACTATGATACAAACAAAGAAATGAGGACAAACAGAACAAATTGTTAGACTGAGAGTTAATAATATTCCTATTAAGCAGGTGCACAAGACAAAACAGTTGCTTATAACAGTGGATCGCAAAATAACATATTCTACAATTCTATGAATAATAGCATATCAATCCCCTGTAGCGTAGTGGTTTGCGGATTCGCCTCACCAGCAAAAGGTTCCTCGTTCGATTCTAGTTGGGGACACAAGCTCCTCTCGCCATGAAGGGTTGTGTCAGGAAGGGCATCCGGTGTAAAACCGCTGCCAAATTGCCAATGTGGAGTGATCTGCTGTGGCATCCCCTTGGTGGAGAATACATGGGAGCAACTGAAGGTGCAATAATTTCCTAGTTTTTCAATAATTTTCCAGCTTGGAATGAATAAAGTACTATCTATCTATCTAGTCTGTCTGTCTGTCTATCTGAAATGGGTAGAGGTCTGTCAGTAGTGACAAGAGTTTTAAAATTAATTTGAGATGTCATTAAACAAGTTCTGAATGCATTAATTCTGTCACAGCTTCATTGTTGTTTTGTGGTCTGGTCCAGTGCTTCAGCATAAAGTTACAAGTAGCTCCAAGAAAACCACTCTACATTGTGCATTGCAGTGCTTTTACACAGCAAATGTGAACAAGAAGATGGTAACCTGAACTGGCAAAATGTTAGAGGTCAGCCTATGCTCTCTTAAGTATAAGCACAAATGCGCTAGAGATGAGATTACCAAATGTATTATATAAAAAGCTGTTCAAACATGATTTGAACAGAGAAGAGGTTCACATCACCAAAACTGAAAATGAGTAATATATACTCAAACAGCATTTTACTGAGTTGTGATATGTTGGACCTCATTACCAGATCATATTGTACATCAGAGCTCTAAAGCTCATTTTAAACATTTTTAAACAATGCATCCAGAACCCTCAAGAACTCTAATGAAATTGTTTAGTATAACAAAAAAAGAGGGCAGCATTGTAGTACCACCATCACTTCACAGCAAGAGGGTCCAGGTTCGAATCCAGGAGCTGGCCAGCTTAGGCCCTTCTGTGTGGAGTTTGCATGCTCTCCCTATGCTTGCTTGGGTTATCTCTGGGTGTTCCAGCTTCCTACCACAGTCCAAAGACATGCAAAGGGGTTAGATTAATTGGCGATTCTAAACTGACAGTAGGTGTAATGGACAGGCTACCTGTCCAGGGTGTGCCCCACCCTTTGCCCTATGACAGCTGGGATAGGCTCCAGTGCCGCCTGTGACCCCGAATTAGAAAATGGATGGCTAGATAACAAAGAAAAATGGTGGAGAGAGAGCTCATATGTGATGTGAGAATATGAAAGTAAACTTATAGTTTTTATCTTGGAAGTAAAGTATAAAAATGCAGATGGGGTTGCCATGGTAACCGTGACCAAGCTGGCAGCGTAGTGTGGGAGCTCTGTACGACCGTGCACAATTTAATCTAAACTCCCGAATACATAGCACTAACTTTGAAAGTTAAACCCCCGTACTGGTATGCCAAAACCCTCTGCAACCAAACAAAGCGGCATGGCTACTCGGAGACTCGGAGGTGCCAGTGAAATAACTCCAACAGGTATAACGGCTAACGTTAGCGGAGGAGCTAGCGCCAATAGCAAGGCTGGTGAAGCGGACGCTCTGAACGTGGTGAAGTCACTTATGACAGATTTTGGAGCAGAGTTGAAGTCACTCCGGGCAAACTCTGAAACAGAGTCAAAGCTACTCCGGG
>VUQH01082626.1:0-14938 GCA_015106775.1 Etroplus canarensis | reverse complement strand
TATCTCTGTGTATATATATATATATATATATATATATATGTGTGTGTGTGTGTGTGTGTGTGTGTGTGTGTGTGTGTGTGTGAATGATGAATGAATGAATGAATGAATGAATGAATGTACCCTGCCCTACGCCCGATGACAGCTAGGATGGGCTCCAGCACCCGCGATCCTGAATTGGATAAGCAGAAGATGATGAATGAATGACGAATGAATATACATATATCCTAATCCAGTGGAAAGATATGACCAGGGAACTATTCTCTGCAGCAGGGACCCTCTGATGTGATGGTGGCATATGATGGTCCACCAGGCTGGAATTGTCTGATCTTAACTTTAAGGTGTTTACAGTGTATTCCAGCTCTCTATACTTACCATGAAGTGTAAAATGATCACTTATTGTTCCGTATAAGTTCAGCACTGGCTTAAATAACACAGAAATTAGCCAAATAAAGCATGTGTTCTCTTTTTAATTTGACATTTTGGGAAATGTGTTTATCTGCTTTCTTGTAGAGATTCAGATGCCACACTCTCATCCCTGTAAAGTAAATCTCAAGCTACCACTCGCACCAAAAAATGTCAAACCACAGTCCCCTCCAGAAATCTTGGATCAGCAAGGCCAATTCATCTGTTTTTGTTGTGCACTGAAAACATTTGTGTGTGAGCTCAGAAGATGAATATGAGAACAGCAATCTCAATTCTCTCCACATATTCCCTAGACAGCGTTTCCTAAGCCACATCGTGCGTTATATTCTCAAGTCTCAGGTGTGCTATCAGTCAGCAAAAAAACTGACTGCCAGGACAAACACACCCACTTGGTTGCCTCTTGATGATATTATACTAAACCATCTTAATAAAAAGGCAAGCAGTCACAATGCTGAATAAATGAGGTGAACTCCACTCTTTGAAGAGATGTGTTCACAACTTGTGACCTCACTGTAATGACTTGGCTTCCTGTCAATGTCTGTGCACTCAACACCCCTTACTTAAATTAGATTTAGAGTTCAGCACCTAGTGTTTTACCTGCTATCACTTCCTTGCTTGCAGTATATCCTGTGTTCAAAAGAGTCTAATCATTTTTGCTAAACTACAGTATCGCTTAAGAATTTGCACAATGTTGTGTCAAACAGGGAGAGCTCAGGAAGGCAACAAGGCAAACTAAGATGTGGAGCAAAACAGGCATTTTCACTGACCAGATTTGAGGGGTTTGCTTGATATGTAAATAGGACTTGCTGTATGAATGTTTTATTCAAGCTTGGCTGAGGTAGAGTGTGCACAGAGAGGACCAACTGAGCATGAAATATACATCAGTACATTCTTTGTGTGTGTTGTTTGTGTATTTCAGTGTATTCAGTGTCTTCCTATCAAAATATGACCTGCATGAGATTATTGATATCAGTGTTAATACAGCAGGACTAAACATGCCATAGAAGTAGAGATTTTTTGCTATTATATGGACAAGAAGAGATCACAGTTTACAGATGATACCAAATGTAAATAGTCTGTTCAAGTTGGCTTGTACTGCAGAAATTATATAGCCAGAGGGGTACTGATAAAAAGAAACCGAGAGCTTAAAGTATAAATATTTTGTGACGAAAATAAGATTGAATAAACGATCTCAGTAAAGAATATCTTATGTTTTAGTAACAAATAATTTGGCCATTACATCAAATGATGAGTGGGAAAATCTTGTTCTCATGAAATTATTGGATTTCTAGATTTAGAAAAGGCATATTCAAGAGATCTGGTTTTTGTGGCAATTCATTGAATAGAACAATCCTAGTTTTTTAAGCAAATACAAATATCCATTTAAAAATGTTATTCCAGGTGGGGACACAAGCCCCTCTCACCCCTTGAGGAGAATAGAATATATAGACATACATACACATAAGGCCGTAGTAATAATGGATGTAGTAATCCC
The DNA here is from genome assembly GCA_015106775.1 of Etroplus canarensis. NCBI lineage: Eukaryota > Metazoa > Chordata > Actinopteri > Cichliformes > Cichlidae > Etroplus > Etroplus canarensis. The sequence continues at coordinate 13,020 of VUQH01082626.1, read as the reverse complement.
AAGTGATGGCAACATCAGGAAGAAGGAACTTGAGAAATACCAAGGGCTGAGAGAAGATCTAGAAAAGATGTGGAAGGTGAAGGCAACAATGGTCCCTGTGGAATACTTGGGGCAGTGACCCCCAAATGGGCAGAGTGGCTCCAGCAGATTCTAGGAATTACATCTGAGATGTCTCTCCAGAAGAACGGAGTCCTCAAAGCCACTAAAATACTGCGCAGAACCCTCATATACACATATTGTGTGTGTGTGTGTGTGTGTGTGTGTGTGTGTACAGATACCACACACACACACTCACTAATGGGTGAAGTTACATTGGCTGTGAGTGTCTTATTCATTATACTTAGGCTGTTAGATAAAAAAAAAACATGGGAATATCTTTAGGTTATTCAAATTTGGCCGCTGTAACAGTCTTGCAAACGATGAGAGCCTGGGACAAAATTCTGACAGTATCAGTAGATGTAGGTTGTAGCAGCAGTCACACTGTGGGATGATCAATTTCTAGCCGACCGACAGGAATGCAGCATGAAATGACACGCTCATCAACTTGCCACCAGCACTTGTGACAACATAAGCCCAAACAGAATAAATGGAAATATGTGTAAAAACAAATGTTTGGAAATCCAACAAAGAAGAAAATCCAAAGCATGCCAAAGCATGGAAAGTATGGCCCTGATTTGGTGAGTAATATCATCCTATAGTCTACATATATCAAACTTGAGTTTAATAGATCCATATTGCACAATGTGGTATGCAATACTGCTGAAATATATAGGCATCATTATAATACATTCATATAATCTATTACAAAGAGTGTTACCCCAGTAGTGTAGTGGATTACACATTTGCTTACAAGCAAAAGGATCCCTGGTTTGATTCCAGGTGTGGACACAAGGTGTGGACACAAGACCCCCTAACCAATGAGGGCTGCATCAGGAAGGGCATCCAGTGTAAATCCCTCACCAAATTTCCAATGTGGATTAATCCGCTGTGGCTTCCTCTTGGGGAGAAAAAAAGGGAGCAGCCAAAAGGTACATTTATATAATCTATAACAAAGGCATTTTCTTGTTTCTCTCTCTTGTGCCTCCCCACCTCCTCCATTCTCCTGCCTGTGACCCAGAAATCAATCTCAGTTCACCATCTTGAAAGATATCTCCTAAAAATGTATATGGAGGAGAGAGGAATGAGGAGTGCTATAATCTAGGATGCACAGCTGTATCCTTCGTGAAAGTGCTTTTACCCTCAATGTTTAAAAGAGGACATGTCACACCACTGGAATACACAAGCAGACTTAAAAAGTATGTATTCCTTGTAGTTCATGACTTGGTTTGGTTATTTAAAATCTGGGTGATCAAACGTTCTGTACTATCTGTGATTTAAAAAAAGTATCGCATCTGTACATTCTCTCCTCACTTCTTAGCCCTTCCCACCCGAAATGCAAGATGGTAAAAACACGTCTGCACAGATACTAAAAAGGCCCTTGAAGTTGGGGGAGAGATTAAATGTGTGGATGTGGGCCCATGGGTGCGTGCCTGTGGGTGCATGCGAGTGTGTCAGGGGATAGGTCATACACATTACAACTGTGACATCAAGTTTTTGTAACCATTCTATTCTAACATAACTGTAAAATGAATCAAGCAGGCCAGTCTGAACCCACTGAACCTGTTAAATAAATAATAACTGTAATACTGTTTAAAGTGTTTTAACCCATTTATTTATCTACTTTTTGTATCTGGAAGGGGGTGCTGTAAAGTCTGCCTTTTGCAACAGGAGGTGCTGCATTACCCCCAGCCCCCTGCTTCTGCAAAGAATACGCCTGGGCATCAGCGACGATGGCAATCTGCCTCTCTCCTCAAGAAAAAATTTAGGGATCGAGGCATCCTTCGACATCCCTGCAAACATTTCAGCGCTGGATACATGTCATCTTGAGGTTTTTTTTGTCAACGTCGTGTCATGCTTGAAAAATAGTTCCAAAATGAAAGTTGAACCAATGCTGTGACGCTCCCAACATGTGGGATGGATGTAGTTTTAAAGCATTGCTTCCACATCGTTGTTAGACTTTCTAGCAAGATTAAGTTTGTGTTCAAGAATTGCTTCTTTTTATCGGTTAGAATAAAGCCGAATAAAGAAAACAGTCAATAGAAAGAATGATAAGTGAGAAAAAAGCATGCACCACAGAGATAACTCAAACTCATGACCTCCACAGCACAGATCTTATCCTAATGAGCTATTTCATCACTCACAATACATGGTAGCGGCCCTAAGCATGTAGTACTGACATGAGGGACAAAAAGTTGAAATTTCTAACAGTAACTCATGTTAAGTTCACATGCGACAAAAGAGATGGAATTTAGATTTGCATAACCATGAATTGCTTATAAGTGTTTATTTTTAAAGAGACAGGCTGCTGTAATAGTATCTGAAGAAGATTTTGTGCGGACGTGTGTTCATGACCATGCACTAACCAGGTTAGTTGTCATTTTAAAAATACAAAGAAAGATGCATTTAATTCCTTTATTGCAATAATCTGATCTAAGTCTCTTTCACTGTACGAGGTGGTCTGAACTGACCTCTTTTTTACGGTCAAACAACCTCAGCATCCAACCTTCTGCAGCTCAGTTTCTGAAGTCGTACCAGTTTTGAACCAGTAGGCAACATTGTGGTTTCAGTTTTGTTTGCTGGGAAAGGAGGAAGAAAGAAGAGATGAGTCGGGGGGGGATCAGAAAAATGAGAGAACACTTAAGATGCAAGGAAAGGTGATGATGAAAGGAACTGAGATATGGAATTTGAAAAATAAGAAGCAAAAAGAGTTCCACTAGCCATTTTGGCTGTTTTGACTATGGCATTTAAAGAGCAGGTGCCTTGCAGCAAGAAGATTCCTCATTCTACTTCTTTCTGCTTGGGGTTTACATGTGAGAACATGGAAGTGCTTGAAGTGTTGTTTATTTGTGGCTTTGAGTGGTCAGTATGACTAGAAATGCATGATATAAATGCCAGTCCAGTCCATGCAACCTCCAGTGTACACATTAATCTGCAGTAGGCAGAAGACATGTAAGACTGTATACAATTTGTTTCTCAGGGGGCTATTGAGGAAGTAGAGGTCTCAAAATGTATAGCTGTAAACGGTATTTGAAATTAGGTATGCACCCAATTTCCCACCCAGTTTAAGTGCTGTTGTCCTCTGAACAACAGCACTTAAATCTGAAAGCAGAAATTTCCAAGCTGCTGACCTTTACACAGAGTCGCAAAGTTTCAGATAATTCTAGAATTTCCAGTACCTGAAAAAATCCTACTAACAATAATTTGCACAAGTTTGAATTTATGCAATATTCTAATTGCAGGCTGCTGAATGTGAGAGAACAGATAATTGATGCAGAAGCCCACATCCCTGCAAAGCTGCAAACATTTGTTTTCTGTGACACTGCCCTCCCACATAGCCATGAGGATTTCTGTGGACATGGTGAGCGACATAATCAGAAGGAGTGCCCTAAATGTCACTGGTTTAAAAACTATGACAAAGTTCCTTTCTTGCCAGATTTAAATTACAGCTTTCAGGAAATTATACTCATTTGACTTTGCCCTGCGAGATTCCACTCCAACAGTGAGGTTATTATGTTCTCCTACAAAGCGGATGTTTGTGAGTGACACAAACAATGCACCTTGCTGTGCTACGTTTTCTGCCTCGGGCATGCAGCAACCACCAATCTCCAGTGCCATGTAATCTCTCAGCCATCAGTCAGTTGCCAACAACCTCTGTAACTTGCTTTGTTTCCCACATCACGTTCGTACACATACACTCCCTGTTGCTCAACAGCCATGTGTCTTCTGTGCCTGATGAGAAGCTGTTCAGGCTGGAGTTCCCACTACACCCTTAGCTGAGGACCATTATGTGGTTCAGCATCACAGAGCTCCCATGGGTTAATTAGTTCTGTACTATTAAGAGTGCTTACAGTCTTGACTGTTTTCAAATAAGACTAGAAGCTACAACATCTCTAATAGTCCTCTCAGGCCTTTATTGCTCACAACAAAGGAAATTACACAGTGAAGATTAATAAAGATGGGGTGAGGTCCAAAGTTTTCAGGTTTATATTACAACTACTAAATTTTACACTACCACCAAATAGCTGAAAAGTTTCACTCTACAACAAAGTGATGGACTGCCCATTCTTTTATCGTCACATTCTTTTATTGTCACATTCTCTTACCTCGTAAAATATCCCGTATCTAATTGCATACAGTATGTCAAAGACAACCTGTTTCTTTTATTCCATGTAATTTGACTCAGTATTATATTGATTGAAAACACCTACAATTACAGAAGGAAAACAGAAATGTTATGGGAAATTACTCAGAAACAGAAGGACTCCCATTTGTTCTATGTGCCCTAGCTGTCCTGCCTTGATTACCATGCTCCACACCACACAAAAATGCAAGTCCCACACCCCAGAATTTTTTCAATTACAATAAAAAATAATCCATGTTGAATTTTACATAAATAAAGGTGTATATTATCAGTGCAATAGTATCAGCCAATGTTTTCTTGTTTCTTTTTCATATAAAAATTTAATTTCATATTTTTCACCTGGTTGGCTATGCCCCACCTGCAGCGGCTGTGTGCCCTACAGTTTGAGAACCACTGCTCTAACCAATGCAACCCTGTTACCCATATTACCAAAAAACATATTCATTTCAAAGCTTAATTTTTTTATTCATATAACTAAACCTATGTTTGACTTTCACAGTCCATGACATTCCACAGCTGGCATCTTTTTTTCTGAGAAAATGCCAATCCTAGCACTGATTTGCAACGCTGTTAACATAATTGTAGTAACAGGGAGCGTAACATTAAAATATCTCACAGAAATTTTACCTTTGATTTCTGAACATACTTATATATGTATATATATATACACACACACACACACACACACACACGTGTGTGTGTGTGTGTGTGTGTGTGTGTGTGTGTGTTTACTTGAATACATTCAGTTCTAGAATGACCCCTGTACTTTTTCCTTTTCATTCCTGTGACAGGTTCACGCATTCAGATGTCATCAAAGCAGTACTTTATTGACATCTGACAAGGTACTTTCATGTCTAGCTAGCACTACTTAAGATAAACAAAGATAAATAGAATAAGTGTTTACACAACGTTTCAAGCAGGTCAACAAATATCACCAATAACACAAAATGTTTCTGTTCACACACTATGTCTGCAAGCTACAGATAGAGTTGCTGCCACTGCTGCACTTAAAATAATTTAGTTTACTCTCATAGATGAAGGAAAACAAGTGTCACTAAAGAAAGAATTGCTTAGCAAGTGACAACTAGAAATGTAAAGTTTACGTTTTAAGTTCTGTAGGCGATGGATTTCTGACTGTTTGGTTACTTCATACTGTAAAATGTCTTTGAAAACAAATTAAATTATAATTTCATGTTAGTTAGCATTTTGTATTGTGGCGCCATTTACAATGAATATGTTCCACTGATGCAGTGCAGACCAGACTATTGTATTTATGGTCATTGCTAGTTCGGATCCTAGATAGCAGCAGGGACATGAGAGAGACACAGCACTCAAAGAATTTTAAATTGGAATTTGGGAGAATAGCAAAGATGGAGGAATAAGTTTTTAAAACCTTTTGTCAGCAAAGTGAGCAGACGTGAACGCAATTTGTAGCAAATTTGACTGGATATTCTCTACGTGGAGTTTTTATGTCCCACTCACCACTGAAATGAAATTCAGAATAACTGCCCCCAAAAAAGTCTTTTCATGTGGATGCTCACTAACAGGACTTGCTTTTTGTCCATTTGAATTTCAGCTGATGATGTTCTTTACTAGGATTTGGGACATAAGCGTCATGATTGTAGAATGGACTCAGACATAGAGCACAACTTAGGTAGCATTTAACAAGGTTTGTTTTGGAGATAGGAGTTCTAGTAGTTGTTGTGCTGGGAGCTGAGAGTAGAATGGAACAAAATAGAATAGAATGAACTTTATTGTCCCATAAGGGAAATTTGCCTTGCACACTGTGCAACCCATAAAATCATTCCATGAACAACACTCTAAAGGTTAAATAAGAATGAGACAGGGTAAAATATGTCTCTGCGATAACCTAACACCAAGTAGGCAGGCAGGTGAGACTCAGTCCAGAGAGTAGTCCAGAGGGGCCTGGCTGGCAGGCAGGCAGTCACAGGGATTAGAGGGTCTTGATCAGTCCTTCCAAGGAAAAATGAGCTTACAAAGAGAGAAAGGTACACAAGAAGAAACTCTGAGAACTTTCTATAGGTAGGCTACCAACCTGGAGAAGATGTTTTGAAGATGATTGTAAGCCTCCAGTGACTTGTAGGCCTGGAATTGCTCACTGGTATAAAAGCTGCATGCCAACACAAGATAATGGTACATGTCTTAGACCCCCCAGTTGACCCATGTTCCTCTGGAGCTGTAATAGTGCCAATTATGGCGATCTGTGCCGATTTAGCGTTCCTGATCAAAACAGCGTGAAACAGCTGAAAATTGGGTTCCTGACGATCTATTGCCTTTATATTCCCGTCAAAAGGCCCGCATTCACGTTGTGACCCCGGCGCGTTGCCGCAGCATTAAGGATGCACTCACAATGTATTCTCTTTTGATGTTCATATCGTTTGGCATCATTGCCCCGAGCATGCCGTTTTGACCAGCTATTATCGACAATACCGGGACTATGCCGGGAATGCAATGGGAATTGTGCATAATGAACTTCAGTTCAACGTCAGTCTTTCATCGTCATAGTATTAAATTGGTGGCAATGCTGAAACGTCATGGTTCAGCTTTTCCTTTGCTAACGAGTATGGATCCACACCTATTACATTAATTTTCCTCATCATATCTCTTTCTATCCTCCATACTTAATGATTCTACATGATCACAAGCTGAATCCGACATCAAAACAGTTTAAAATTCATGGGGGAGATAAACAGCAATGTGTGTAAACAAGTACAGCTTGCCAACAAAGATGGCGTTGCTAAGAAGGTCAGGTGGCAAAAAACGTGTCTGTGGGAACTATGTATATATTGTAGATTGTAATTGGCTAAATTCAAAAACAGCAGGAAAAACTCATGGTATGTTTGAGTCCTGTCAAAAACTATATCTATTGATTTTTCCCAAACACATCATGAAGATAAAGAAAGGTGTGAAGAAAAATTCCTCATGGAACCACTGCGTGCAGAGAGTCTGACTTCGTTTACATTAGACTCCTTAATATCATGCCAGATCTCTGCAGTATTTGACACTACGATGTCTAGAAGATGGACTACAAAATCTTACCTCATCCCAACATGTTATTTGTGTTTTATGTGGAATATGAGTGGGAGATGATATCAGAACAAGTGCTCAATTGACATGGGTGGATGGCTCAAAACTTTGGTTCAGTACTGAAAAGCTTAAAATGAAGTGAACAAAGTCCACACACCGAGTGACTTTTCTTTTACTTCTCCTAGTATTGGATTTGTTACAAACCAAATTTAAATGTCTTTCAAAATACAGCTATTAAGGACACTCTGTTAGCGTGTAAGATTAATTTCTGAATGTTACAATATGTGACTGCTCAAAAAAAACCCATAAAGGCACATATAATTATGCACATAGCACAGTATCTTCATTAACACAGACGGCCTGAGATCTGATGGTGAATAATGTTTTGTGTTTTTCTACACATCGTACAGGTCGGTTGTTACTCATAGATTTTAGGTTTATTGATTTGAATAGTTTGCAATAATGCAGGTTTCCTCTGGATAAATTTGCCCAAGCCTCAGTCCTCAAGACCTCACGCAGAGTCACCAGAAATTTCAAACAGAAGAGTTCTCCCTTCTATCAAAAATATATTGATTCTTCCTCAGTCTCATTTATCTGAATTGCCATGCTGTTTATTTGAAGAACAACAAGAGTAAAACCTGCTTTTTCACTGTATTATTTTGGTGAGTACTTTACTCATTCCTTCATCCCATAATTTACGCTCCTGTTGGTAGAATGCTGATTATTACTTACATGAACTGGCTACATCTTTGTATGTAAATCAGCACACTTAGTAGATATAGTTTTAACTGCCTGTGGTTGAAAATTTAAAATACATCATTAGATTGTGGCGTTGAATATAAAATGCTCTTTTAATTAACAGTTACATGATCCTTGCCACTTTGTCACTCTTGTTGATCATTTTAATGAATGGCAGGATGGTGCATCACTATGACTTATGGGATGCCATTATCCCCTTTCCTTTTATAAAGAATAGTACAGTGTGTCCTTTGCTAAAGGAGGAAATAATGAAAGTATTAAAGCTCCTTACTAAGGTTTTAGAAAATTTGAACAGCTCTTATGATGGCTGCTACTCAGATACTTTTGCATCGTTTCACTCAGTAAGGAACCCTTCAAAGCCAAACTGACTGCTGGAACATACCCCGAGAATCAGCACATGTCAACTGATCACAGCCTGTATACAAAGAAAAAACAAATGTGAAACAAATGTGATTTGTTTCTGATGATTATATCTAATCATTTCCCCTCAATACCCAGAAACTTAGGGTTCCAACACCTGCCAAAGCCTACTTTAATCCTGACTGAGACAAAAAATGTTTTCCTTTTTATCTGTCAAATTGTCTCTTTCAATGGATACACATATCTTCTCAAAACATTTCTCCATGCTGTGAAGCTAAATGAGCTTCCCCAAGTGCTCATTAATAATTTCAGCCATGTACGGCCTCTGTAATATCTGCACAGGAGGAAGAAAAATAGTACAACAAACCAGGAGAACAGTTGTGAAGACATTAATGATGTTAAATGCAGATTCGCATTACCTCAATCTTAGGTGAGAACTGTGTTGGTTGAAATATGGTTGTGTAGCTAATTGGATTTGGAAGCTTAAATTTTCTGGTAAAGTATCACGTTCCTTTCTGTCAGTGAAAGATGTGAGTTAGTGTAGCTGGGCCATAAAAGTTGCTGTATTTTGGCCTGTGCTAAATATATCTTGAACCTGTCACTTTGCCACTGAAGCACCAGTTTAAATGGTCTTTTTATATAATGGGTTTGTGTTCAGCTTGCTCTGCTTTTGTTAGCTTGAGGCGTTTTTCTTGTAGAAGATGGAAAGGAATGTGAGACACAGCAGCCATAAATGGGTAAAATTGCTCCTGAATTTGGTTGAACACCCAATTAGAGATGCGTTATTCCCCCAGTTTCTCCATCAGCATACATAAAATGGCATGAAAGGCTGAAAAGGCCACATAAGGACTGACTCAAGACAATAATCAGGCGCAGGTGTTTCACAATGGCCAAATTGATTGTTTCTGATCCTTACAGATGATGGCACACAGGGCAGATCTACACAGGATGGATAGAGCAATTGTGGCTCAAGAGGAGGAGCAGTGGTCATCAACAAATCAGAAGGTTATGGCTTGTACTGGAAAGTGCTTTGAATAGTCCAGAGTAGAACAACAGATTTAAAGTTTCATGAAGTCAAACAAAACACGGTCCACAGGAGTCAACTGTGCAACCAGCAGTGTTAGGAAATTACTTTTGAAATGAGATTACCAGTTACTGTTTAAAATATTAGATTTGTACTATAAAGCCATAAATGGCATGATTATTTATAGCACATTTTAACAACTGACACACAGTTTGTGCTGCTGTAATTTTACAGCTGGGAGGCAATCAATGATATGAGTAAGATCCCAGTAAACTATTTGACACTGAACAAGCATTGCCTGGTGTTGTTTTTTTTGTTTTGTTTTGTTTTGTTTTGTTTTTTGTCAATATCTAGTCAAGGTTGACAAATAGTTCCAAAATAAAAGCTGAACTGACATTGCGGACTTTCCCTCCACGTTGGATGGACATAGTTGCTACACATTGCCTTGACGTTGTCAGACTTTCTATCACAAAACATTTTGTACTTTCTCTTGAGACTAGAATAAAGTCAAGTAAACAACACATTTGACAGAAAGAATGAGAAGTTAAAAAAGTACCTGAGGAAAATTCAAGCTCACGGCCTCCATCTTTAATCCTAGCAAACTGTATGATTTTATACTTGTAAAACTTAGGCTTAGCAGGACAGAGCAGCAATGATTCTAACAGTGATGTAAGTCCACCATTCAACAATCAAGACCTTGAATTGCTTAGAAGGGTTTTTTTTTTTTGTTTTTTGTTTTTTTTAAGATAGGCTACGGTAAGAATACTTGTACATGGAAAAAAATGTGTGGACATCTGGTCACAATCATACACTAACCTTGTTGTTTAAAAAAACAAGAAGGATTCATTATTTACTATTTAATTGCAAAAATCTGACCTACGTTTCTTACTCTGGAAGAGAAAGTCTGACCTGACCTCTATTCTGTGTTGAAACAACCTCAACAGCCATCTGTCTATAGTTTTGTTTTTGCAGTTGTACCAATTTTGACTCAGTAGATGACGTTGTGGTGTCAACCATATTTTCTAGGATATGATGCAATAGGTTGCATGTATAAAATGAATTCCTACAGAAAAACTTTTATAAAACTCTCAAAGTATGTACCTTCGGCTGCTCCACTGTATTCTCCCCAAGGGGTCACAGATTAATCCACATTAGTTATTTGGCAGATATTTTACACCAGATGCCACCTCACACAACCCTCCATGATAAGAGGGGCTAGTGTCTCCATCTGGGGTCAAACAAGGGACCTTTTGCTTGCAAGGCGCATTGCAAACCACTACACTACAGGGACACTTATAAAGCACTTAAAGTACACAGTGAATAAAATAATCAGTGAAAACATAGCACTTCCAATCGAAACTCTAAACATTTCTCGCTCCCAACCAGATTATGTATTTAGCATATGTTACCCCAGTGATTTAGCCAGCTTAAATAAGAGCCACTTTCATGACACTGAAAACTCTGACTATATACTCACTAACCCAATAATCTTGCTTCATAGTGTGCCCCTCTGACTGGCTAACTAAGCAGTGTTTTGACAATTAAACCACTACAAAACCTAGAATGCTCTGGCAGAGAGCAGGCGGAAGTGCACATTTTTAGACTCCTCTTATAACTAATTTCTATTGTGATCTCCAACATTCAAACATGTCTCCTTGTGCAGCCATTTCAACCACCATAGCTGCTTGCCTCCCCAAGTTTGCCTTACCTGTCTACTCACTCTCCAACAGCCTCCACGACTTCAACAATGGACTTTCCACAACTCTAGAATATCCATCTGTGTTGTTGATAAACCTTTTCTACACCATCTATGAGTGTTTCTTCTTGCATAAGAGTCCCCTAGTCCCTTGTTTGACCTTAAAAGATGGAGATTCAAACAAGTGAACCAGTCAAAATCTGTCAAATTTTGAGGATACACTTTTAAATAAATGTAGCGCATCTAGAAGTAGACAGAGATCCCTAAAGACCAAACTTGAGGGTCGACTATAGTTGTAGAGTGACCTCATGTTTCAATCATTTAGACTAAATATTCTCTGCACTGAAGACTCTCCTCATCCATCATACTCAGAGAAAGAAACATTATCTTATGTTTTTGACTTGTGCCTCAGTATGAATTATTCAATGAACTATTCATTATCTTGACTGGAACTGTACGTAGAGGACAAGTCCCATCTACGACTCAGCCACTTCTATCTCTGAGGAGTTGGGAAAGCTCTCAAAATAATTGAATTGTGGCTTTGGAGAGTCTGGGTTTCCATCTCAATGACAACTGCACTCTTCTGCCTTGCCTGATTTGGACACAAGTTGTGTCAGTTTACTGATAAAACCTGATCAAGGCCACACAGGACACAGGACACATAAAGGCCTGTTCCCACTGCATGTGTCATTCATCAAGTATAATGGGCAAATAATAAACTACTCCAACCAATGAGCCTGCTTACATTAGACACAAATAATACCATAAGTCCTGAGGTCAGAACATCGAAATCAGGGATTTGTGTTGTTGAATTTCAGCTTTCCTTAAATTCGATCAAGTGTCACTCATGACGTGGTGTCAGTGGCTCTGCACTGAATCTCACAGATAATATAGCAAAGCTGCTACTGGCTTAGAAAATATGAGGCCAGTTAGAAAAAGATTTTTGGCCCTCTCCACAGTACTGTCTGCCTAACTCATTTCAGTCCCCAGGCAACAGTCATTGTGCTTTTTTTTGGCAATGTTTTCCTATCTTTAGTCCTATTTATCACTGTGTGCTTCAGTTCACGTACTCTTAACTTTTTTGTACTTCCAGTGCCCTGTGTGTAATATTCTACTGATATTGTGCTTTTGTATGATGTCTCATCCTGCTTTTTTCACATTTAAAATTGTTTTACCTGCATACTTTTATCTCTTTAGGTAAGAAATTGCATGGCACCTTCATCCACAGAAAGTGAGGACAAAAGACATAATTGTCACGGTGACTGAATGCGAGGTGTGGTGTGGACCCACGATGCAGTACCGCATAGACAGGAAGGTTACTCAAAATAGGCTTTATTTGCCACAAGGGGAACAAAGTCCAAAACCAAAAACCACCCGGGATGGAAGCCGGGGGAAAAAACCCGAAGGGGGAAGACACAGGTAGGGAGACGAAGACGATGATGACGAGAATACCAGCGACAGCGACAACAACATCGACAATGACCGGACAAGGGAGAGACGAGGAGACAGAACTTAAGTAGGCGAAGACAACCAATGGGAGGACGACAGGTGGTAGGGAACACAGCTGAGACGATGAAGGAAAGGGGAGTGTCGAGGGGACCAGACAGACTACCAAAGAGAAAAGCAGACCATGACGAAGACACCTAGGGAAGAAGGGAGGCAGGAAGCCAGGGAAGAAGAGAGAAAGGAAGAAGGCTTAGAAAAGGGGAACCAAAAAGGGGAACCATGACAAACACCTCCTCATCCCCTCTGTTCCCTTCACCTACATGCCCATTGAAGTCTGCTCCAATCACCACTCTCTCTCTCCTGGGAATACTCTCTACCACTTCATCCAACTTACTCCAGAATTCCTCTTTCTCTTCTAACTGGCATCCAACTTGTGGGGCATATGCA